>WNGS01042707.1:47618638-47640859 GCA_020271785.1 Procambarus virginalis
CACAGCACATTAAAGAAGTGCAGGATCAGGATCAGCTAAGTCAGGGTTAGAGGGCATGGGAAAACTGAGTAAGGATGGAGGGAAGGGAGCTGGAGGACCGGCCAGAGGCGGACGAGCAGGGTCCGGAGAAGGAGGAGAGGGACAACAACCAAGGGTCAAGGACAGCAGAAGGAGGAGCAGAAACCAAGGAGTGCACGTCAGCAAGGGCAGCAACCGAGAGGGAAGCGGGGGCCAAAGAAATCTCCATAGCAGGAACAGGGGGCACAACCACCGAAACGGGAGGGGATGGAGCGAGAAAGTCAGAGGTAGGGGGCGAGGAAGAAATTGAAGCCTTCTTACCCGCAGGGGAGGAGGAAGGAGAGGAGCCAGGCTTTCGCTTCTGACACAAAGAGAAAGGCGTCCCAGCAACACTGTAATGGGCAACAGATTCAAGCGTCTCAACAGGAGAAGCAGAACGAGAGTAAACACGATGGCCATTGGGAGAGCAATGGACATCAGCCCGCACTGATAGGCAGCGTGGAGAGCAAAGAGACGGAGGAGAAGCATGGGAAGGAGGCTCGGAGGGAGACAAAGAAGAAGAAGACACAGGAGGCAAGACAGACTGGGTAGAAAGAAGGGGAACCCCAGACAGAGAACCATGAGGGGGACCCTTCGGGACAGAACTTAAAGGAACAGAGGAGGAGGTGGTGGGCGTGTCTGGGTCTAAGGCCTAGAAACGATTGTGAGACTGAGGAAGGTAGGAAGGACGAGGAGAGGAAGAGAGCAACACGCGAACATAAGAGACACCAGCGAAAGGGGGAAGACGGCGAACTTGGCACCCTGCCTCAAGAAAAGACAAACGTTCCCGGTGCTTTAAGGTGAGGATGGCTGCCTCAAGTTTGTAATGTACACATGCGCGGGAGAAGGTAGAGTGGGCCTCACTGCAATTGAGGCAATGAACCCGGGGTGAAGTGCACTCCAACTTAGAGTAACCTTGTCCCCACACACAGGACAGAAACAGTACCGGAGCATCGGAGGGCACCATGCCCAAACCTCCAGCACTTATTACAGAGCTGAGGAGAGGGAATGTACTCCTGGACGGAGCACCTGGCACCAGCAAGAATGACAGAGGACGGAAGGGTCCTACCATCAAAGGTAATCTTCACAACCCGAAGGGGCTGACAGCGACGACCACAAGGGGGACAGGTAAACGTGTCTACCTGGAGGACAGAATGGCCCTGGGCTTCGAGGATATGCCGAATATCTTCGTGGCAGTCCTGCAGATTCCTAACACCAGTTGCAACATGAGGTGGACGGAGAATAGTGCAAACACTGGCATTCAACCGCGCGTTCTTGGAGACCCAAACAGGGGTCTCGCCAAGGCAGGATAAGGCGGCCAAACTGCATCATGAGAAGGAGCAGCAATGACACATGTACCGAGATGGGTGGGGTTGAAAGTAACAGAGGCATCTACTGAATCAACAAGGTGCCCATGAAGGGAGAAATCGTCAGGAGGTGTTGAACCCAGAGGGAGGAGATCAAAGTATTTGGCCCACGAAGCTGGACCAAACATGGACTAGTACGCATCGGTACGGGAAGGGATTGAGTGCGGCTGTAGCATGGTCGGCGCTGAGAACCCCCAGAGAGAGAGGGGTTAAAAAGGCACAGTAGTCACAATGAGAGACTGAGCCGTGCCAGGGGACAAGTTGGTCACCACTGGGGGCATGCGGCTCGAACCAACCACAGAGGAGAGAGGGGAGCCGAGGGGAGTAGTCAGAAGGGTCAAAGGAGGAGCAAGGTCAGGGCCCAATGCAGCGGGGGCTACAGACCGATCTTCCAACACAGTCCGACTCGAGGGCTTGATCACCCACCCCACGATCCCAAGAAGGTATAAGAGAAACAGAATGAGACATAAAATGAGAGGTCAGACTTTCATTCACGAATGTCTTCCACACCCACCAAGGAGCCACAATTAAAGGCAGGACACCCAACAAGAGACATGTTGCCCATCTTGCCGGGGACCCCCTTAGGGGTGCGTCGTAAGTATACGCCCCATAAACACCACTTTAAGAACCGTCAGTCCGTCGAGATCGGGTTCAGTGATGAAAGGAGGATTGATATCCCCTCGTGAGGATCCCCCTCGCTTGAGACGTTGGGTACTACAGTTCTATGGGTGCAAGAGTATACTTCCTCAAACACTGGGGCATCAAAACAAAAGAAGGACGAAATAATAATCAAAACAGGCAAAAGGTCAGTGGAAAATGACAATTAGAGAGGAGAAGAGGGGGGGGGGGAGAAAAATGAAACATAAGAAAAAGGAAAAGTCGTTCAGCAGAATTCGTGAGAACAGCAGCAGGAGCAAAAGGCCACAAAAGGACAGAGGACTGTCCCATGGAGCATCACACTCCAGCACCCGCCCCAAGCCCCCTCACGGCAACAACGGGCTGGACAGGGAGGGGGTGGATGCTGGATAATTGAAACGTTTTCTCGGGGACAGGAAGCTTGCGTACATATATATTTTTGCTCAAGATTGGTGGTTTCCCTAAGGTCGAAATACTGACCCTCCCCAGGATGCAACCCCACACGGTTGCCTAACTCCCGGGTACTATTTACGCAACCCATCCTCCGAATTGACAGTATGGTTTAATACTAAGAGTAATAAGTTCATTTCCTGACTCAGGAATCGTACATAATTACACTTAATTGTGCCGTTACCTTTACCTCCCCATTTATTCTCATTTTCTGTTAAGACACTCAGAATTTTAGAATGAAGTTTTAAAATTCAATTCTCTATACACAAGTTTTAAATATCAGGAATTTCTTGTTCGGTTTTATTAAACAATAGAGATTTTATACAAAATTTGAAAATATCCTGAGTTACTTTACAATTTATTGAAATATTTTAGTTTTGTTTTATTTGTTTTAAAAAACTATAATATGAATATAGCTATAGGTTAAGTACTAATTGTAATTAAGAAGCAATAAAATGCTTGTCCTCATACACTAAGAAGGTTATCTTGAGGTTATCTTGAGATGATTTCGGGGCTTTTTTAGTGTCCCCGCGGCCCGGTCCTCGACCAGGCCTCCACCCCCAGGAAGCAGTCCGTGACAGCTGACTAACACCCAGGTACCTATTTTACTGCTAGGTAACAGGGGCATAGGGTGAAAGAAACTCTGCCCATTGTTTCTCGCCGGCGCCTGGGATCGAACCCAGGACCACAGGATCACAAGTCCAGTGTGCTGTCCGCTCGGCCGACCGGCTCCCTCGGTCATACTGATACTGTACATACTGCTCCCTTGGTCTCGGCCGACCGGAAGGTTAGGTTAGGTCGTGGTTTTCTATTCAGCTTTTCAGGTAAACTCAAATATTCACAATATATTTGATAGTACGGTTCAATACTAAGTGAAAATAAGTACAATTCCTGACTGCTAGGAATAGTACATAATTACACTTACTTGTGCTGTTACATTTACCTCCCCATATTCGGAGGATGGGCTGATTTACTGCTAGGTGAACAGAGGCATTAGGTGAAGGGAAACGTGCCCAACCATTTGTATCCTGGCTAGGAATCGAACCAAGGATTGTGATTCGAGAACGAAGTTAACTGTACTACTTGAAGCATTCAGAACTAGGACCAGAAAGGTATGACCATGTTGGATGTGGATGTTTTAGTCTACCCTTCACTCAACTGCTTGAAGTTTTATGGATGTCTTCTTTATTCCAGTTATCGGCAGTACTAGTGTTCCGAGTTGTGTTTTTGTTTACCGGGTTTTTCTGCAGGTCATGGTTCCCTTGTATTGGTACCTTTATTTAGCTGCAGAGGCTTAATACTACGTTATAATAACCCTTTCATTCCCTGCAGGTGTACATGATGCAGTTTGTTACCCTCTTTTAACTCCCCATTGTGACTAGCACTTCTCTACTTTGCTTTTCCCTTCGCAAGTATTAAAGATTTCATTTGGGCAAAATAATTGCCTCTTTTTACAGAGGTGGTATTAGCGCTCTTCTGCTTTTTGCTTCAGTGCAACAAGCCCCTTTGGCATTTGTTCCATATTTAATTATTATGCATTCCCTTTGCATTCATCCTGTTTGCTTCAAGTATTACACTTACTTGGGTAATAACAACTCCTTTGGTTTTCCTTTACATGAATCCAGTGTTCAATCCAGTGTTCAACGAATGGTTACTGCTGGTAACTTTAGTATAACAGTTCCTCGGTTATTATGGAACAGAATTAAAGAAATTCCTCTTTTCATTTTTTTTAATGATAATGATTTTACATTCTTGTAAAGCCACTAGCACGCATAGCGTTTCGGGCAAATTATTAAAGATTTCCATCTGTCAATTTAGTAGACTTCTTCAGACAATTTCTTTTGTCAATTTGACAATTTAAAATTGTCAACTGAACTAAAAATTATAATATATTTGAAAAATATCTGAAACCTGCAAAAATTAAAATACAATATTTAGAACAAGTGGAGGAGATATACGGAGCCGGAAAATAATATAAAGAGTGCCAGTGATAGATGATGGAGGGATGCCTACTTGTTATAGAGGCAGGGATAGGTAGAAGGTAGACTTAATGGAAGATGTTTGTGTTCTACTCCAGTAGACACGTGTACCTCACCTCTCACCCGGACCAAGCACCACAAACACATTGGTTTCAGGCGTGTGTTTCACGCCTGAAACACACGTGCACAGCTTGTTTTTGAGCACGTTAAGAAACCTATGCAAAAAAAAAAGAGTTTCTTATGCCTTTTCACGAGAAATAATTAGGCCCACAAAAAACTGTGGAGAAAGTGTGCAAGATTTTAACTGTGGGCTGCTGGCCAGGGAAAGTAATCTTGGTTAGTCAATACCACTAACCAGTCCCAGAGCTTGAGCCTGGGGCTGGCGGGGCATCTAAAAAATAATAAAAAAATAAAATGTTTATTTAGGTAAGGTACATACATACAAGGGATTTTACAACGAATGTTTGATTTATAGATAGGGCTAATACTGTACATACAATGCCTAAAGCCACTATTACGCAAAGCGTTTCGGGCGTTTCTGGCGCCAACAACACCATACTGCCCCAATGCCTGGTCCACCTGCTCCAGCAAGAGTGGGAGCCGGGCCGCAGGTACTGTGTGTGACAAGTCTCAGCCACTATGAAGGGCCCCACACCTCCCAAATGTGATCATTATCATCGAGGCACCAGCCTCATCCTCAGTCCCAAGTATGAGTTGCGATCATAAACTAAACGCTACGTCAAAAGTGTTTTAATTATCTGAGGCAAGAGACCAGCGTGTGGCTTGGTGAGTACAGGAGCACCACCCCCTCAGACGGCCTCCATCACAACCAGTAAATATCAATCAAACTGTTACTGGGGAGAGTTGAACACAGGAGCAACGGGTGGCGCACAACATGGAACGTTAACGGCAGGCTACAAACGGCAATTTAGGGGGAAGGAGGAGGATTACGTAACAAACTATTAGGAGAAAGTGCCAAGTCATTACAAGTATATAGCACTTGGAAGGGACCCGGACAAGGATTTGGGATGGGACGGCAGGGAAAGAATGGTGCCCTCGGATGCCAGATTGGGCTACAAGTAGCGAACTGGACTACTATTCATAGCCCCATGCTCCCAAATTTGTAATTGCGATACTTGCGACTTTTTGCGCTACTTTAAAAGCAAGCTGGGCTAATTTGGGCTATTAATGTTAAGAAACTTAATGATGATTTTTTTATGCTATTATAATGTAATGTGTACAAATCACAGCCGCGTCCAACAGCCTGATTGACTAGACTACTTACCGCAGGAGGCTTGGTCAGAGACCGGCCCCCTGGGGACATTGATCCTAGGAGCCTTCAAAAGAAAAAGTAACCACAAACAAAGGTAATCCTCCCCAGGGGACCAGAGATTTCCCAACCTTAATTGTCATTAATACTTCATCCCCAAAGCTACACCTGCTTCCACACACATCTTCATTAAGGAGGAGAAAGTTATCCAGACATTTACAGTGATAAATGATGGGAAAGATTCCTTACAGTTAACACCTTTGTCAGGAAGACCATGATTGGTAAGGAGGGAGGGAATTATCTGAGGAAAGCGCCAAGCCATTACGACTATATAGCACTTGGAAGGGGTCAGGATAAGGATTTCGGGTGGGACGGGAGGGGGGGGGAAGGAATGGTGCCCAATCACTTTTGACGATCCGGGATTGAACGCCGACCTGCATGCAGCGAGACCGTCGCTCTACCGTCCAGCCCAAGTGGCTAGGCATATATATATATATATATATATATATATATATATATATATATATATATATATATATATACGAAAATGAAAACTCACACCCCAGAAGTGACTCGAACCTATACTCCCAGGAGCAACGCAACTGGTATGTACAAGACGCCTTAAACCACTTGACCATCACGACCGGACATAATGAGGTGATAGCCGAAGCTATTTGAACCACCCCACCGCCATATAGTCCTGGGGACCATTCAGGCTTGTTCGCATTTGTGTTCCTCACGTGTGCCCCAAAGAATGAGGTGATTTGGTAAAATGCTATACCCAAGATAACCATCCGAGTGCCGGCGGTGGGGTGGTTCAAATAGCTTCGGCTATCACCTCATTATGTCCGGTCGTGATGGTCAAGTGGTTTAAGGCGTCTTGTACATACCAGTTGCGTTGCTCCTGGGAGTATGGGTTCGAGTCACTTCTGGGGTGTGAGTTTTCATTCGCATATAGTCCTGGGGACCATTCAGGCTTGTTCGCATATATATATATATATATATATATATATATATATATATATATATATATATATATATATATATATATATATTATTAAATATGACCGAAAAAGTAAGATTAATAATTCTAACACGAATTTTCTCAATATTTCTTATGTTTCTTTTTACTGTCGATGGTAATTGAAAAATCAATTCTCCAAAATTCATTTTTATTTCTAGTCTGACGCGACGCTTGAACGCGTTTCGTAATAACTTATTACATTTTCAAAGACTTTAGTTTACACACACACAACTGTAACCTGAAAACACTAAACAGAGTTTTACTTATCCCTAAACTAAACAGCTTGACTTATATACTCGCATTTGGGTGAGGTGGTATGTTGCAACAGTTTTGGGTGAGATGAACAGACTTTTGACCAACACAAGACAGAACACGGAACATTGGGTATTAATTGGATAAATGAGAGGGAAGAATGGAAGTAACTGCAGAGGGCCTATTGGCCCATACTTCCTCTTGATGCTTCTATATTGGTGCGGAGTCTTGAAGTGGGTAGAATATAGTTGTGCATTAATTGGCTGTTGATTGCTGGTGTTGACTTCTTGATATGTAGTGCCTCGCAGATGTCAAGCCGCCTGCTATCGCTGTATCTATCGATGATTTCTGTGTTGTTTGTTAGGACTTCTCTGGTGATGGTCTGGTTGTGGGAAGAGATTATATGTTCCTTAATGGAGCCCTGTTGTTTATGCATTGTTAATCGCCTGGAAAGAGATGTTGTTGTCTTGCCTATATACTGAGTTCTTTGGGGCTTACAGTCCCCAAGTGGGCAATTGAAGGCATAGACGACGTTGGTCTCCTTCAAGGCGTTCTGCTTTGTGTCTGGAGAGTTTTTCACGAGTAGGTTGGCCGTTTTTTTGGTTTTATAGTAAATCGTCAATTGTATCTTCTGATTTTTGTCTGTAGGGATAACGTTTCCATTAACAATATCTTTCAGGACCCTTTCCTCCGTTTTGTGAGCTGTGGAAAAGAAGTTCCTGTAAAATAGTCTAATAGGGGTACAGGTGTTGTACCGACCTATTAGACACACTAGGGGACACAGGTGGAAACTGAGTGCCCAAATGAGCCCAGAGATATTAGAAAGAAATTTTTTAGTGTCAGAGTGGTTGACAAATGGAATGCATTAGGAAGAGATGTGGTGGAGGCTGACTCCATACACAGTTTCAAGTGTAGATATGATAGAGCCCAATAGGCTCAGGAACCTGTACACCAGTTGATTGACGGTTGAGAGGCGGGACCAAAGAGCCAGAGCTCAACCCCCGCAAACACAACTAGGTGAGTACACAGGAAGCAGCCAGTAACAGCTGTCTAATTCTCAGGTACATATTTACTGCTAGGTAACAGGTTCATCAGGGTGAAAGAAACCCTGCCCATTATTTCTCACCAGCGTCGGGAATCGAATCCCGGACCACAGGATTACGTGTTCAGCGTGCTGTCCACTCAGCCACCACACCCCCATTCACCGGTATGAATGTGAGTGAGTGCGTGTGTACGTACTCACCTAGTTGTACTCAAGTAGTTGTGCTTGCGGGGGTTGGGGTTGACCTCTGGCTCTTTGGTCCCGATTCTCAACTGTCAATCAACTGGTGTACAGATTCCTGAGCCTACTGGGCTCTATCATATCTACATTTAAAACTGTGTATGGAGTCAGCCTCCACCACATCACTGCCTAATGCATTCCATCTGTTAACTACTCTGACACTGAAAAAGTTCCTTCTAACGTCTCTGTGGCTCATGTGGGTACTCAGTTTCCACCTGTGTCCCCTTGTTCGCGTACCACCCGTGTTAAACAGTTTATCTTTATCTACCCTGTCAATTCCTCTGAGAATTCTGTAGGTCGTGATCATGTCTCCCCTTACTCTTCTGTCTTCCAGTGTCGTAAGATGCATTTCCCGCAGCCATTCCTCGTAACTCATGCCTCTTAGTTCTGGGACTAGTTTAGTGGCATAGCTCTGAACTTTTTCAAGCTTCGCCTTGTGCTTGACAAGGTACGGGCTCCATGCTGGGGCCGCATACTCCAGGATTGGTCTTATATATGTGGTATACAAGGTTCTGAATGATTCCTTACACAGATTCCTGAAGGCAGTTCGGATGTTAGCCAGCCTCGCATACGCTGCAGATGTTATTCTTTTGATGTGGGCTTCAGGAGACAGGTTTGGTATGATATCAACTCTCAGATCTTTCTCTCTATCCGTTTCATGAAGGACTTCCTCCCTCATTCGGTATCCTGTGTCTGACCTGTTTCCACTGCCTAGTTTCATTACCTTACATTTGCTCGGGTTGAACCTTAGTAATCATTTGTTGGACCATTCATTCAGTCTAGGTCATCTTGTACCCTCATACTATCTTCCTCCGTCTTAATCCTCCTCATAATTTTTGCATCATCAGCAAACAATGAGAGGAATGATTCTATACCATCTGGAAGATCATTTACATATATAAGAAACAGTATTGGTCCAAGAATTGAACCCTGCGGGACCCCACTGGTGACGTGTCTCCAATCTGAGACCTCACCCCGCACAGTGACTCGCTGTCTTCTGTTACTTAGGTACTCTCTTATCCAATGGAGTACCTTCCCTTTCACTCCTGCCTGCATCTCTAGCTTTCGCACTTGTCTCTGGTGTGGAACTGTGTCAAAGGCTTTCTGGCAATCCAAAAATATGCAGTCTGCCCACCCCTCTCTTTCTTGTCTGATGCTTGTTGCCTGATCGTAGAATTCAATTAATCCTGTGAGACATGACTTGCCATCCCTGAAACAATGTTGGTGTTGTGACACAAAGTTCCTTCACTCCAGATGTTCCACTAGATTTTTCGCACAATTTTCTCCAATAACTTGCATGGAATGCAAGTTATCATACCTGATCAACCAGGCTGTGACTCATACGTCAGGCTGCGAGCAGCCGCGTCAAACAGCCTAGTTGATCAGTCCAGCAACCAGGAGGCCTGGTCGACGACCAGGCCGCGGGGACGCTAAGCCCCGGAAGCACCTCAAGGTAGGGACACTGCCTGTAGTTCAGTGCCTCCTGTCTATCCCCCTTCTTATATATCGGGACTACGTTCGCCGTCTTCCAAATTTTTGGCAGTTCACCTGTTACCAGTGACTTGTTACACACCATGGAGAGTGGCAGGCACAGTGCTTCTGCTCTCTCTTTAATATCCATGGCGATATTCCATCTGAGCCTATAGCCTTTGTCACATCCAACTGTGTGTGTGTGTGAGAGAGAGAGAGAGAGAGAGAGAGAGAGAGAGAGAGAGAGAGAGAGAGAGAGAGAGAGAGAGAGAGAGAGAGAGAGAGAGAGAGAGAGAGCACACGCATGAATGCATGATATAAATGAGTCTGTAGAGACAGGTTTCAGGTGAGCTAAGGTTGGATAACATAAGAACAAAGGTAACTGCAGAGTATATATTGGCCCATACGAGGCAGCTCTTATTCATAACCACCCAATCCCACTTATATACATGTCCAACCCACGTTTGAAATAATCCAGGGACCCCACCTTCACCACGCTATTGGCAATTGGTAAGTGGTAATTGGCTCCACAAATCAACAACCCTGTTACCGAACCAATATTTACCCACGTCTTTCCTAAATCTAGGTAATTAGTAAATTACCCAGAGGCCAATTAGCCTAACGTCCATTGTGGGAAAGCCACCCGAATCGATAATTACAAATACCACTCGTCTTCATCCCGAAAAAACACAAATTAATAAATGATTCACAACATGGTTCCACAAATGGCCGCCCATGTTCAACAAATCCGCCATCATTCCACGCCAGCACAGCCGAGGCAGCTGACAGTGGCAAGGCCTGCGATGTTGTGCACCCTGACTCCAGCAAAGCTCCCGACACAGTGCCACATGAAAGACCGATCAAAGAGATAGAGGCTCATGGTATTGGGGGCGGCATACTAAGTTGGACCAGGGCATGTCTATACCAGGAAACAGAGGGTCAGCGCAAATGTGGCTAAGTCAGAGTGGGAAAATGCTGCAAGTGGAGCGCCTCAAGGCTCCGTCCTGGGACCTCTGTTATCCACAACATACATAAATGATTCAGGTTCAGGTTTGAGCAGCAACACTTGCAAACCCGCCGACGACACAAAAATCGGGAGGGAAACAAACACTGAAAAAGACTCACCACCACCTCAAGACGATCCAAACAGGGTCCTGAAATGGTCAAAAGAGTGGCAGATGCAGCCCAATGCTAACAATTGTAAGGCCCCCGAGGCTAGGTAATGATGATAGAGTTATAAGATACGACCTAGATGGTGTTGAGATTGCGACGTCAGATTTCGAAAGGTATCTGGGAGTTATGATTAGTAAGAATTTAAAACCAAAGGATCAATGCATGAATGTTTGTAATAAGGCAAATAGGACACTAGGATTTATTAATCGAAGCGTTAGTAATAAGATACCTGGTATGGTTCTTCAACTATATCTTGCTCTGGTTAGGCCCCATTTAGATTATGCAGTTCAGCTTCGGTCGCCGTACCACAGAATGGACACAAATTAACCCGAGTGCGTCCAGCGTAGGACGACAAAGCCAATCCCCCAAACCAGAAACATGTCATATGAAGAAAGATTAACAAAGCCCAAATCGCATTCACTGGAAAGGCGAAGAGTTAGGGACGACACAATAGAGGCCCACAAGTGGATGAACGGATATAACCAACCTGTCCTTATATAAAGAACGTCGCTTTTCGCTCGCATGCGTCACAGAAGGCCAAAAATTGTCGTACTAAAAAATGGAAGTGGCTCGCGAATGTGACATACTATACCGTTTTCTGTTTTGGGTCCTCTGGCTTAGTCTGATAGGTTAGGATTGTAGGCCTCTGCAAGCCTGACATCATTGCTTGCAAAGGTGACGAGGCCTTTATACTTGATACCCAGATCTCTTCTGATAATTTTCCACTCTCCCGTCCACATCAGAGCAAGTGTGACAAGTAGGGCACCCCGGAGATCCTTCAATGGGTCAGGGATTATACCAGGAAGCACACAACATCCACCTCTCGTGTCACCCTAAACTGTAGACGGAGGTGCTGCAGGGAGAGTGCACGTGAGCTTCAGGATATGGACCTCACCAGAGGCGACCTCGAGATTTGCTCTGTGAGAACCCTAACCTGGACATATTCCTCAACAGAATATGGTCCAAGTCCACATCAAGGGGCAGACTACCTTAGTCCCAGGATCACCGTGCAACGGATTCACAGGGTGATATATAGTCGCGATGGGGAGACCCATAGTGAGGTAGTTAACTACCAGTGTAGGGTAGTTATCGAGGGGTACCACCTCCACGAATGGTTCCTCACAAGAGGGTGGATGACCTGGCCAGAGCCCACGAGCGGCTGGTGTTCAACAGTCTCGGGGCCTCTCATGTTGACACTTCTATCTCTTATCAACATGACATACTGTGTTGACCTTCGTCTATCAACATGATATACTGTGTTGACCTTCGTCTATCAACATGATATACTGTGTTGACCTTCCACTATCAACATGATATACTGTGTTGACCTTCGTCTATCAACATGATATACTGTTTGACCTTCCACTATCAACATGATATACTGTGTGACCTTCGTCTATCAACATGATATACTGTGTTGACCTTCCACTATCAACATGATATACTGTGTTGACCTTCGTCTATCAACATGATATACTGTTTTGACCTTCCACTATCAACATGATATACTGTGTTGACCTTCGTCTATCAACATGATATACTGTTTTGACCTTCCACTATCAACATGATATACTGTGTTGACCTTCGTCTATCAACATGATATACTGTTTTGACCTTCCACTATCAACATGATATACTGTTTTGACCTTCCACTATCAACATGATATACTGTTTTGACCTTCCTTTATCAACATGATATACTGTGTTGACCTTCGACTATCAACATGATAGGAAGGTGTTGACCTTCGACTATCAACATGATAGGAAGGTGTTGACCTTCGACTATCAACATGATAGGAAGGTGTTGACCTTCGACTATCAACATGATAGGAAAGTGTTGACCTTCGACTATCAACATGATAGGAAGGTGTTGACCTTCGACTATCAACATGATAGGAAGGTGTTGACCTTCGACTATCAACATGTTGTGTGCTGTGTCATATATAAGAAAAACAAATACAAAGAATCTGTCCAATGAAGTATTTCTTAGTATCATTATAACTCGTGTGAGAGTGACACGCCAACTAACCATATATTATATATTGTAGTTTGTGTTGTAAGGGAATATGTGTGTTTAAGGGTACCCACCTCTCCCATGCCCAGGGGTTGGGGGGGGGACGGGTGCCCTGAAGCTATATCAAAGCCCTACACCCTTTATAGTGGCAAAGGGGAAGAAGGAAACAACAAAAATAACCGTGTTCTTGACATTGTGACACCTTAGGAGGACGGGCTGGGAGAACAGCTCGTGCCTCAAGTTTCACACAGAGAACCCCAGTAAGAGTCCTTAGTGATCCCTAGTCCTTGTTACAGGAGAGAAATACGAGTGATGGAGATATTATTAAGCAGTGAAGAGGGAGCTGAAGTGAGTACACACAAGATGTAGATATAATTAGTGGTCTTGGTGGTAGGGGTAACCCACCAACTATTGTATGATGCAACAATCAATAGTCAGACCTGACTGATCTGACCTAATAGTCAGACCAGTCAGACCGATAATTCCACAGTTTAGGAGGCCAGAACGCCCAAGAACCTTAACAGCGAACAGTTAATCACTCAAGACAGAGGTCAGCAGTGGTGTGTGAGTGACCTTAACTGTTAGAGACTGAAGGCGGGTGGAGTGGATGACATGGTACCTTACCTTGAGGATACCTTGAGGTGCTTCCGGGGCTTAGCGTCCCCGCGGCCCGGTCATCGACCAGGCCTCCTGGTTGCTGGACTGATCAACCAGGCTGTTGGACGCGGCTGCTCGCAGCCTGACGTATGAGTCACAGCCTGGTTGATCAGGTATCCTTTGGAGGTGCTTATCCAGTTCTCTCTTGAACATTGTGAGGGGTTTGCCAGTTATGTCCCTTATGTGTAGTGGAAGCGTGTTGAACAGTCTCGGGCCTCTGATGTTGATAGAGTTCTCTCTCAGAGTACCAGTTGCACCTCTGCTTTTCAACGGGGGTATTGTGCACATCCTGCCATGCCTTCTGGTCTCATGTGATGTTATTTCTGTGTGCAGGTTTGGGACCAGTCCCTCTAATATTTTCCACGTGTAAATTATTATGTATCTCTCCCGCCTGCGCTCAAGAGAATACAGATTTAGGCTCTTAAGTCGGTCCCAATAGTTTAGATGTTTTACCGAGTGGATTCTAGCAGTAAAGGACCTCTGCACGCTCTCCAGGTCAGCAATTTCTCCAGCTGTGAAAGGGGCTGTCATTGTGCAGCAGTACTCCACTCTAGAGAGCACAAGCGTTTTGAAAAGTATCATCATCGGTATAGCATCTCTAGTGTGAAAAGTTCTTGTTATCCAACCTGTCATTTTTCTTGCAGTTGTGACGGCTACTTTATTGTGTTCTTTAAAGGTAAGGTCTTCCGACATGAGTACACCCAGATCCTTTACATTGCCTTTTCGTTCTATGTTATGATTTGTCTGAGTTTTGTACGTGGTTTCCGTTTTTATATTTTCATTTTTTCCATAGCGCATGAGCTGGAACTTATCTTCGTTAAACACCATATTATTTTCTGTAGCCCATAGAAAGACCTGATCTACATCTGACTGGAGGTTTGCCGTGTCCTCTATGTTGCCTACTCTCATGAAGATCCTAGTGTCATCTGCAAAGGATGATACAGTGCTATAGGTTGTGTTCTTGTCTATGTCCGATATGAGGATGAGAAAAAGTACTGGAGCAAGCACAGTACCCTGGGGGACTGAGCTCTTAACGGTTGATGGGCTGGATTTTATTTTGTTGACTATTACACATTGGGTTCTGTTGGTCAGGAAATTGTAGATCCATCTGCCTATTTTTCCGGTAATTCCTTTTGAGCGCATTTTATGTGCAATAACACCATGGTCACATTTATCAAAAGCTTTTGCGAAATCTGTGTAAATTACATCAGCGTTTTGTTTGTCTTCCATAGCATCTAATGCCATATCATAGTGGTCCAGCAACTGCGACAGGCAAGAGCGCCCTGTTCTGAAACCATGTTGTCCGGGGTTATGGAGATGCTGTGATTCCATGTATTTTGTGAGCTTACTTCTTAGCACTCTCTCAAAAATTTTTATGATGTGCGATGTTAACGCTATCGGTCTGTAATTTTTTGCCTCTGCCTTATTTCCTCCTTTATGAAGTGGTGCTATCTCTGCTGTTTTTAGTATATCAGGAATAACGCCAGTATCTAGGCTTTGTCTCCACAGAATGTGAAGGGCCTGCGATAGTGTTTTTTTACAGTTCTTGATGAATATGGAGTTCCAAGAATCCGGGCCTGGTGCAGAGTGCATAGGCATACTGTTTATGGCTTCTTCAAAACCAGTGGGGATAGGGTGACGTCTGATATATGATTTGATGTTGGTATCATATCCATGAAAAAATTCATTTGGGTTATCGATCTTTAGTGCGTTTAATGGCTCGCTGAAGACAGAGTCGTACTGCTTCCTCAGTAACTCGCTCATTTCTTTGTTGTCATCGGTGAAAGTTCCATCTCCCTTTCGCAGGGCCCGATACTAGATGTGGTTTTTGATCTTGACTTTGCATAGGAGAAAAAATATTTCGGATTCTCTCTATTTCACTGATGGCCTTTTGCTCTCTTTGCCTCTCCTGGGTTTTGTATGATTCTTGTAGCTTGAGTTCAATTGTTTCTATTTCTCTACCTAACTTCTTCGCCGTTCTTGAGATAGGGTGCGACTCTCAAGTTGTTCCGCGATTCGTTTTCTTCGCCTATATAGGGAACGACGTTCTCGTTCCAATCTGCATCTCTTTCTCTTTTTTCTTAGGAGGGATGCGGTTTGACATATTTCTAGTGCTACTGAGTTTATTTTTTCCAGGCACTGGTTCAGGTTCGCATTTTCTAGCTGTTCTTCCCAGTTTATTTCTGCGAAGTCCTGGTTTATTTGCTCCAGTTTATCTGTTTATTATTGAAGTTGAATTTGCTGAAATCTCCTCCACCGGGAATCTGGACTGGTTTTGAAGGTCTATTCCCCATGGTTGTCATAACTTCAATTAAGTTGTGATCTGAGTAACAGGTATTTGTAATCATTATGTTCCTGATCAATTCATCATTATTAGTGAAAATGAGGTCCAGCGTTTCTCCTTCCTAGTTTGGTTCTACTATTTGCGGTTTAAGGCAAACCTGTCGCACATCCGTAGCAGGTCATTTGCATGTGCCTGTTCATTAAGGCTACTTCCTGGTATTCTTTCTGATATTACTGTATTAGCCAGGTGCTTCCATTTCAGGTGCCGTAGGTTGAAGTCCCCAAGCAGGATGATGTTTGGAGCTGGATTGGTGAGGTTTTCAAGCAGTGTTCTACTTTCATTAGTTGGTCTTTAAACTGCTGAGGGTTTGCCTCCGGGACTTATATTACAAGGACAATAAACTACATTTAGGATCTCTATTTTGATTAGCAGCACTTCCACCATATCATTTGAGATGTTTAGCAGCTCAGTACAGATGAGTGTGTCTTTGATGTATAGGCTGACCCACCCNCTGACAATGGAATTAGTGCACATTATATAGATGAATGCTAATTGGAATACCAAACGTAACTATGTGAACTTTAAGAAACTGTACACTAAAGTACTATTCCAAAGGGCTTTGAAGTGACCTCTGATACCCAGTTAAACTTAGATTTAAATCCAATTAAAAGTGCTTTTATAAGCACATGTTTTGGGGTCTGGAACAGAGTAATCCAATTTGCATTATTCTTTATGGGAAAAATTATTCAGTTCTCAAACAGACTGGCACTCCCTCAGCCTTTTGGAATGAATAAAGTATTGTGTATTTTCTTCAGCTTCATTCAAACACAACAGTACTGTATTGTAGTTAGCTACTCCGCTGCATTTCTTATTAAATTAGATTGTGGACAGCTGGAAAGCCCTGCAGAATGAGGTAGGGTGAGCTAATAATATATATAAAATTTTAGGAACAAATATGATACATGGAATAGGCACGACAAACTTATGCTCTATGTTGTAAACAATGTGAAGGTAATCAAACAGGTAACCACATTAACCACACTTTGAGAATTGGGAAGGTAAGGTAAACAAGTAAACAAGTAATTAGTAAAAGAAGGCACCAAGGCAGGAAGACTATGTAGTGAGGTAAGGCAGTTATTAGAAGAAAGTGCTGAGCCAGTATGACTATGTAGCACTTGGAAAGGATATGAGGACTGGGCAAGAATTGGTGCCTAACCACTTGAACCCTTAGGAATCAATTGCCGACCTTGCGAAGAAGCATGGTCAGCTCAAGTCACTGGGCACACTATAGGAAGAGACAACTATCTTAACAGATAAGATAAATGTCATCAACTTGTGCAGACTCAACACAATCACACCTACTTGGGTGTAAGATGATTGAAGGTTTCATCATCCATCCAGTCGATGAGTTGAATGAGTTTATACGGATCGATGGGCGGAGGGTAGACCATCTCCTTCACTTCACCTCGGTCACAGTTGCAATAGGCTGTGGAAACATGAACCACTGCCTGGGGAGGAAAGATACACACATTACTGCCTTGGGTAGGCACATACCAATGCCTGAGACGGGATACCTGCATTATTGCTTCGGGTATACATGGATCAATGCCTGGGGAAGAGAGAGATAACTGCGTTACTGCCTCAAGTATTCAAGGATCACTGTCTGAAGAGAAGGGATACCTACATTACTGCCTCAGGTGTACATGGTTCACTGCCTGGGGAGAACAGATACACATGTTACTGCCTCTGGAACACATGGATCAATGCCTGGTGAGGAGGGATACATATGTTACTGCCTCAGATATACATGGATCAATGCCTGGAGAGGAGAGATACACACATTGCAGCCTCGGATATACAAGCATCAATGCCTGGAGAAAGGGATACACACATTACAGCCTCTGATACAGATCAATGCCTTGGGAGGAGGGATACATATTACAGCCTTTGGTACACACAGATCAATGCCTGGAGAGGAGGGATAAACACATTACTGTTTCAGGTACAAAAATGCTGTAATGTAATACAATACATGGACACTGGGAAAATTTAAATACTGTATATGACTGTACTGTATTTTTAATACATTATTAAAAAAGGAGCAAATATAGTCATTACATGGGAAAATTTCACACCGCCTGCTTGTACCCACCACACTCTGCTTACTGGCCACTCACCACACCCTGTCTGCTGGGCACCTACCACACCCTGTGTGTTGGCCACCCACCATACATTGCCTCCTGGTCACCCACCACACTCTGCCTGCTGGCCACCCACCACACCCCACCTGCTGGCCACCCACCACACCCCACCTGCTATGCTGACCACCCACCATACACTGCCTCCTGGTCACCCACCCACCACACCCCATCTGCTGGCCACTCACCACACCCTATTTGCTGGCTACCTACCACACCCTGTGTGTTGGCCAGCCACCACACCTTACCCCACCCACCCCCAACACTTACCACCAACTTAGTCATCTTGTGACAGAGTTCAATGAGGCGCTTGGTGCCCAAAACATTCATCTGGAGTGAGAGTTTGAGTGCTTCATCGAACTTGACGGTGGCAGCAGCATGGAAGACAACAGAGACGGCTGAGATGAGGGTAGTGGAGTCGTCAGGAGAGATTCCCAGACCCGGCAGCATGATGTCACCCTGAATTGGTGTCAACTTCTGCAGTACCTCTGGAGATTTGCTCCGCAGCTCATCAAACAGCTGTAAGAAAACATGTTTTCATTATTATCATCACCATGACATGTTTCCTATGTATTACACAGATTTTGGTTTAATGGAGTGCGAAAAGATACGTGTATTCGAGACAATTTTATAACACATGTTCAAGAGATGTGTGAATATTTCATTCAAAATGATCTGCTACCAGAAATCTTAGCCAAATATCCCCAGTTTGCTAACTTTAGATAGTAACTGAATAATTTTAACCTATCCACCACTGCCCACTGGATGGGGGGCGGTGTGCAGGACAATTATATCAATTGTGACACTAGTTCTCCACAAATGTCAGTTGCTTCAAATCAAATCAAATCAAATGTTTATTCAGGTACAAGTACATACATAGAGGATTAGTTACAAACATAATGTTGGATTTATAGATAGAGCTAGTACATAAAATACCTAAAGCCACTAGTACGCATAGCATTTCGGGCAAGCATAGCGTTTCGGACAGCAGCATGGAAGACAACAGAGACAGCAGAGATGAGGGTAGTGGAGTCGCAGATGCTTAATTTAGAAACTGTACTTGTGGTCGATCTCGAGCCCATTGTTGATGAGACGATGTGCACTGAATTTTGAAACTAGCTCATCAAGACTGTAACTTGTTTAGCTAAATGAATTGTGAGGTTCAGTCCCTGAGCCCATTATGTGCCTCTGTAACCTTTTCCATTCCACTACTGCCCACAAGATGGGTATGGGGTGCATAATAAATGAACTAAACTCATGTTCTGTATATGTGAAATTAATTTGTGATCGAGAATGTGCAGCATTTGAGAAGTCAAATATGCATCAAGAATGCTTTGTGTACTAGTTGCTTTATTAAAAATGCTTTTTATGTAACAACTACAGTATTCAATAATTGTGATACAAAACACATGGAATCACAGTGTCTACATAGCCCTGGGCAACATGGGTTCAAGAGAGGGGCACTCCTGATACTCAATTGCTAGACTACTATGACATGGCCTTAGATGCCATGGAAGACAAGCAAACCACTGATGTAATATACATAGATTTTGAAAAAGCTTTTGACAAATGTAACTATGGAGTTATGCACAGAAAATGCGCACAAAAGGAATTACTGGCAAAGTAGGGAAATGCCTCTTTAATTTTAAAACAAACAGAGCCCAGAGTGTAATAGTCAACAAAGTAAAACCTGGATCATTCATCATTCTAAAAAATGGGCGCATCCACTCCCACAATCGTCGTCGCCCCTAAATCAACACAACATTCTAAAAAAATTTGACTGTTTCCTCAATCTGCCACAAAAAGCTCCTTACAGTGTACTTGCCTAATTGTACTCACCTAATTGTGCTTGCGGGGGTTGAGCTCTGGCTCTTTGGTCCCGCCTCTCAACTGTCAATCAACTGGTGTACAGATTCCTGAGCCTACTGGGCTCTATCATATCAACATTTGAAACTGTGTGTGGAGTCAGCCTCCACCACATCACTTCCTAGTGCATTCCATTTATTAACTACTCTCACACTGAAAAAATTCTTTCTAACGTCTCTGTGGCTCATCTGGGTACTAAGTTTCCACCTGTGTCCCCTTGTTCGTGTCCCACCCGTGCTGAAGAGTTTGTCTTTGTGTGGCTCAGTTGTTGTGCCTATAATCTTCTGAAACTGAATGTGTCTCTTAATCCTGATAAAACTGTTTACTATATTCCCCCTTAGAAAAATGTGCAGGTCTCTTTGCATTATACCCCCATCAGTGTAAAACAAATGTATAACACTGAAACTATGAGATGTATAACATTAGAAGCTATTGACAGTCATCTTCAAAATCTCAAACCAACTGAATCCTATGCCTTTACTGATGGCTTCGTGCAGTTAGGCACTGGTAGAACAGGTTGTGCATGTGCAGTATATAAAGGGAGTGAAATGATCATGTCTAGTACACAGAATGGATAAAACGATAAAACCAGGGTTTTACACATTCCCCCCATGCATCCGGTGCTCGGTCAACACGATGTTCTACCTCCTCGCACCTACTTCCATACACACGGAAATCACAATAGAGTGAAGCATCAATGAACAAATGAACAATACGCTATTGTGATTTCTGTGTGTATTGAAGTAAGGGCGAAGAGATAGAACAGCTTGTTGACATTGCCCGGTGCATGGTGGAATTGTTTTAAAACCCCAGTTTGTGTCTCGGACAGACTGAAGGATCAGTGTGAGGGCTGTAGCACTCCCGGTTGCAATACTTTTGACCATGTTGTGGCGCAGTCGGCTAAGGCGAGTCTGGGATTTCCCCGGACATAGTTTCGAACCCTCATCACGGCCTTTGTGGATTTGTTCATTTGATGTATCACGCTATTGTGATTTCTGTGTGCATTGATCTCATCCTTTCCGTCACGTTCAATAATATATGCCTACAGGAAAGACTACAACAAAGAAATATACTAATATCTTTTCTCTTACACCCCCTCTCTCTGTCTACTCATCTACCCCTTCCACTCCTCTCTTCTCCTTCCCTCTCTCACTCGCCCCGCTTCACCCTCTGTCCAAATCTCTTCCTCTGTCTCTCCTATCACCTCCTCTTTCCCCCTTTCCAGCGGTCTCCCTTCTCTCTCCTCTCTTCAGATGTCCCCCTTCTGTTCTCTACTCTTTCAACGTTCACCTTCACCGGTCACGCTCCATACAGGTCGGCGTTCAGTCCCTGACCTTCCAAGTGGTTGGGCACCATTTCCTTCCCCCGTCCCATCCCAAATCCTTATCCTGTCCCCTGCCCAGTGCTTGATAGTCTAATGGCTTGGCGCTTTCCCTCATCATTCCCTTCCCCTTCCTTTTTCATAACACCACTCTGTGTGTCTCTGCCTGTCTGCTTTTGCCTTTCTCTGTGACTGTCTCTGTTTCTGTGTGTTGTCTGTCTTGCTCTGTCTTCCTGTTTTTGCCAGGTTGACCTTGTTTCTCTGTAAGCCTGTCTCTGTCGCTTCTCTGTCTATATCTGCCTGAATTTTTGCCTGTTTCTCATTCTATCTCAGTCATTTTACAAACGGTCTCTCTCTCTCTCTCTGTCCATGTCTCTCTCTTAAAAACATAAAAAAGTCTACCCGAGGCTTTTGAGCGGTCCGCCGGGGGATTTAACCAGGCAACATGAAATATTCAAAAAATATAATAGTTACCCGTTTGATTTTAGGAGAGATGTAGAGTTTCAAAAAGACCTTCCATGCTGGTGGAGTATGTCACCCCTTTGATGACTACCTCAATCGCCTTCTGTGGTTGAGTGCTTGCTAATAACGCTAGAACTTTTACCAGTTATTTTACCCTGTCAGAATAAGAGAAACGTAAACATATATGTGTAAGTGACTATGTACTCACCTAGTTGTGCTTGCAGGGGGTTGAGATTTGGCTCTTTGGTCCCGCCTCTTAACTATCAATCAACTGTGTACAGATTCCTGAGCCTACTGGGCTCTATCATATCTACATTTGAAACTGTGTATGGAGTCAGCCTCCACCATACACTGACTAATGCACTCAATTTGTTAACTACTCTGGCACTGAACAGATTATTTATAATATCTCTGTGGCTCATTTGGGCACTACGGTTCCACCTGTGTCCCCTTGTTCGT
>WNGS01042707.1:47642161-47681696 GCA_020271785.1 Procambarus virginalis
GCATCCATGTAACTATCATTGAGAACAAAATTTTCAAGCATATTTTGGACTTATTTTAATCTTAATTTCTTGAATTTACAAACTGAGCAGTTCTTCTGAAAATATTGTACAGTATTATATGTTCATTAAATAAATTCTGAAAGGTTAAGGCACATGCAAATCAAACATACAGTACTGTGTTGTAAAAGAATAACTGATGAGGGGAAAATCCTCAAGAACAATGGGGGGGGGGGACCTTCAACAAAGTGCTGGACTCTTAGCCCTGTTGAGGCCACTAGAGATATTGTGGCCCCTCAGGTAAACTACAGTATAGTAGATGGTGTCCTGGATCAAGACAACCCTAGGCATCCTTGGTGGTAATAATATGGCTCAATATTCTCAAGCCAGCTGGTAAGTGACTGCCATTAACTGCACACATGGACATGCTCAAGGTATGGCACTGCAACCAGCCCTAGTTCAATGATGCTTCCTTCACATGTTTCCTTCACATTGTGAAGTGATAGCACAAGGTACTGCTGTCATCGTGTCAATCTCAGTACAATAACTAGAGATAATGACAATTTAGGGGCAATGTGATTTAAGGTATTGGCAGCTGATGGTACCAGTTGTTGGGACATCAAGTAGAAAGTAGCACCATTTTCTCTAGGTACAACCAGCTTGGGGCACCAGTAGCTGTGGACGGGATGCCAGTAGCTGGGGATGCTAGTGCTGGGGATGCCAGTAGCTGGGGAAAAAGTAGCTAGGGACATTAGTGGCTAGGGAAATTGCTTATTCCTTTGTTCAAACCTCTTGCAGCATAATACAAGTACTTAAATCAGTTCTATGTTTATGTAGATCGTGCACTATGAGGTTGGTATATTTCAGTTAACCAAATGCTTTTCTGCATTTGTAGCAATAAATTTACTATGACCGTCAGTGTTCCCACTGAAAGATGTCAACTGGTCACAATGGCAACTTCACACTATAATAATTATTATAGAAATGCTCTAAAAGGGAAATTTCACATGCTTTATAAATGAAATTGGCACATTGCCATTCAATATATCAACTATAACAAGGATTCCATTAACCTGGGCTGTATGGATCTCAAACTGTCGACCCCACGCATGTGAGGCCAACACTCCATCGACTAGGCTATAAGCTCATAGACTGGTTGTGAATAACAATTTATTTGATGTGGGTCAGTAATTCCTCTGGGCTTCAGTAGTTGTAGTCAGGGAAAGTTGAATATTCCAGTTTGGCAGCAGGATGCTGCTGCTGGAAACTTTCCTTTTAAAGATTGCTCATAGCCCAGTCGATAGAGTGTCAGCTTCACACTCGTAGGGTCCACAGTTCGAGATCCACACAGCCCAGGTGAATGGAATTTCCACATTAGTGTGGATGACAATTTGTATAACAAGGATGTTGATTAAATTAGCTTAACTTAAGAACCATGGGAAACCAAAATATAGGTCTTACCTATAGATGGCCGAACAATGGCCAAAGGCAACGATCCGGCTTCCTGAACCAACACGTGTTCAGCTAATGCCTTTGTGTATGTGTAGGTGTTTGGACGCGACCCAATCAATCTGTCAAAGAAGACTTATTACAGGTTAATATGAAAATTAGCAAACTGTTGAAAACATGCTGTACAGTACAGTATTCCTATATTTAACAATTCTAAGTACAGTAATATGATTTATGTACATTTAAAAGGAAAAAGGTAAGTTGGATGTAAGATTGTGGCAGTGGCATAATATGGAGAGGCAAAGATCTGAGAGATACATAACCATACAACATACTGCACGAACTGGGGAAAAAGGTTACTGTACCAGGATGGGGGATAGAAATAATACAAGTTTTCTATATAGCATAACATACTAGTTTAAAATGTCCCATAAAGTGACCTGAAGCCTGAGAAGCAATATATTTTATAATAATAAATAATAATAATAGTACAGTATTTATTATTATTATTAATAATGTACAGTGGTACCTCGGATTACGACCGTTCCTGGTTACGAGTTTGTCGGGTTACGAGCAGGATTTGCTCGGAAAATTTACATCAGGATACGAGCGTTGCCTCGGAATACGAGGGTGTTGATACGAGTACGGGCCGACCTAGCACGTGGTGGCACGGCGATCGCCCCTCAGTTTACCAGTGCCTCGCGCCCAGTGACTATCCCGCCTAAATTCTTCACCAGGATTTACAGTTTTTTATCAGATTTTTGGCCATTTGAGCATAAAAGTTGTTATTATATATCTCGCCATGGGTCCCAAGAAAGCCAGTGATAAGGTTCAACCTAAGAAAATAGTTGTGCATAGAGGCAGTTGAGGATGTCCCTTCCTCATTAAGAAAATGTGTGAAGTATGGGAAGAACTGCAAAGTTTTGTTGAAAAAACTCACCCAGATAAAGCTGCAGCAGGCCATTGCAGTGACCTTTTAAAGGACAGTGTGATGTCTTACTACAGACAAGCGTTGCAAAGAAGGGAAAACCAATCTTCATGGATCGTTTCATTGTGAGAAAATCAATCAGTGAGCCACAACCAGGACCTAGTGGTATGCAGGCAAAACGTGCCAGAGAGTGCACCCCAGAGAGGTCCTAACTACCTGATGTAACAATGGAAGGGGACTCCCCTTCCAAACAGTAACACCTCTCCTCCTCCCCCCCCTCCTCACCATCTTCCATACGCCAACAGCAGTCATCAGCAAGGGTAAGTAATAACTTGAACATACTTTTGTAGTGTAGATTTTGATGAATTAGGTATAAAATTTAGTTTTAAGTGAGATTTTTGGGTAGTCAGGAATGGAGCTTCGGTTTAAGAGTTTTCAGGTTACGAGCTGCCTCCAGGAACGGATTAAACTCTTAAAGTGAGGTACCCCTGTATATTTTAAAAATGAATAGTGGTACCTCAGTTTAAGAGTTTAATCCGTTCCTGGAGACAGCTCGTATTCCGAAAACTCGTATTCCGAAGCTAATTTCCCCATAAGAAATAATGGGAAATGAATTAATCCGTTCCTGACTACCCCAAAAACCCCACTTCAAACTAAATTTTATTCCTAATTCATCTAAATAAACCTACAAAACTATGTTCAAGTTATTACTTACCTTGCTGTTGAATGCTGTTGGCGTATGGAAGATGGTGAGGAGGGGGGAGGAAGAGAGGTGTTACTGTTTGGAAGGGGAGTCCCTTTCCATTATCACATCAGGCAGTGAGGACCTTTCTGGTGTGTTCTCCCTGGCACGTTTTGCCTGAGTACCACTAGGTCCTGGTTGTGGCTCACTGCTCGATTTTCTCACAACAAATCTGTCCATGGAAGCTTGTTTTTCCCTTCTTTGCAAGCTGTCTCTGTAGTAAGGCATCATATTGTCATTGAAAAGATTAATTAAGGTAACAGCCTACTACAGCTTTCTCTGGGTGAGTCTTTTCAATAAAAGTTTGCATCTCTTGAGGTTATCTTGAGATGATTTCGGGGCTTTTTAGTGTCCCCACAGCCCGGTCCTCGACCAGGCCTCCACCCCCAGGAAGCAGCCCGTGACAGCTGACTAACACCCAGGTACCTATTTTACTGCTAGGTAACAGGGGCATAGGGTGAAAGAAACTCTGCCCATTGTTTCTCGCCGGCGCCTGGGATCGAACCCAGGACCACAGGATCACAAGTCCCGCGTGCTGTCCGCTCGGCCGACCGGCTCCCTTAGGATCTCCGGATAGGACCGGATCTCTTCCCACATCTTGACACACTTTCTTAATTTGTGCAGAAGGGACATTCGCTACTGCCTCATCCTCCTCCACTGGAGAAACATCATCAGCTGAGTCGTCTTGTTGTTCCTTTTGAAGGGCTTGGAGTTCTTCGGTGGTCAATTCTTCGTTGTGTTCTTCCACCAACTCCACCACATCCTCATCATCCAATTTCAAGCCCATTTGCCAGCCTAGAGTAACAATTTCCTCAACAATAGGGCATCATTTACAGGCTCAGACCCCTCAAAGTCTAGTTCTGTCACACATTCAGGCCACAATTTTCTCCAGCCAGAGATCAGGGTTCTTTGAGTCACTTCTTGCCAGGCTTTGTCAACGAGTTTTAAAGCACTACAAATGTTAAAATGGTGTTTCAAGAACTCTTTGAGAGTGAGGTTTGTGGCTTCAGTCACTTCAAAACATTTCCGGAAAAGTGCCCTTTCATACAGTTTCTTAAAATTCGCTATGATTTTCTGGTCCATAGGCAGAATTAGAGGAGTGGTGTTAGGAGGAAGGAACTTTATTGTGAGAAATTTACTGTATCTGTGCATCAATTCATCTTCCAATCCTGGAGGATGAGCAGGAGCATTGTCGAGGAGAAGCAGGGCCTTGAGTGGCAAATGTTTTTCCTGCAGATATTTTTCTATGGCAGGGCACACCACTTCATTCACCCACTCCGAAAAAATAATCCTAGTCACCCATGCCTTTTTATTAGCCTTCCACATCACACACATTTGGGTTTTCTGCACTTTATACTGTTTGAAAACCCTTGGATTTTCAGAATGATACACTAGCAAGGGTTTAATTTTCAAATCGCCACTCGCATTTGAACACAGCACAAGCGTAAACCTATCTCTCATAGGCTTGTGTCCGTGCAAGGATTTTTCCTCCTTGGTAATGTATGTCCTCTTAGGCAATCTTTTCCAAAACAGTCCTGTTTTGTCACAATTAAACACTTGTTGCGGTAGGTATCCCTCAGCCTCTGCAAACTCTTTAAATTCTTCAATAAATCATCCAGCGGCTGGTTTGCCTGAGCTGGCTGCCTCCCCATGCCTCGCAACACTATGGATACCACTTCTTTTTCTAAATTTTTCAAACCAGCCCCTGCTTGCCTTAAACTCTTTCGTATCTGCATCACTCATTCCAGGGGTTTTCTTTACAAGGTCTTCGTGCAATACCCTGGCTTTCTCACAAATGATGGCCTCCGAAACACTATCACCCTTTAACTCCTTGTCGTGTATCCAAATTAATAACAACTTTTCAGCTTCTTCAAGTATTTGTGGTCTTTGTTTCGTCATTGTTCTTACGCCTTTTGCCACTTTAGCACTCATAATGTAATTTTTCTTCTTAAGTATAGAGCATATTGTTGACGTGGCTTTGTTGTACTGCCTAAAAAGTTCAATAACAAGTGTACCATTTTCATGCTTCCGAATGATCTCTTGTTTCTCCTCTATTGTCATCCTCACATGGGCTTTCTTGCCTTGATCCTTACCACTGGCTTTCTTGGGACCCATGGTGAGGTATATAATAACAACTTTTATGGTCAAATGACCAAAAATCCAACAAAACACTGAAAATCCGGGTGAAAAATTGATGTGGGATAGTCACTGGGCGCAAGGCACTGGTAAACTGAGGGGCGGAGGGTGGCGATCGCTATACCACTACGCACTAGGTCGGCCTGTACGCGTATCAACAAACTCGTGTTCCGAGGTAACCCTCGCCTTCCGAGGCACATTTTCCGAGCAAATCCTGCTCGTATTCTGAAAAACTCTTATTCAGGGACACTCGTATTCCGAGGTACCACTATATATTATACTGCACTAAATTACACTGTATACTTACTGTTTAAGGCACTGTATTAATGTAGGGTTGTATAATTAAACAAATGATAGTTTGCTCATGTTAAACAAATGAATACTGTAACAGTAGACTGGCAAAGAAAGATAGTTGGGTGACTGAGGGTTGGAGGTGAGGAAGGCTTGAAAGAGGGTGAGCAAACACGGTGTAAGTAAGTAAGCGAGGCACGGGGCAAGGACACTATATGGAAAATTGTAAGGGCCAAGTTTGCATGGATGTGGTGCATAAAGAAGAAATGAATGGTTTTTCCATTGTAGGGAAAAGGAAGCCTGTTAAGACATGTTGAGGTCTCCCTAGCCAAGGACTGACCTTTCCCAGGATACAACCTACAACAATCTCTAAACTCCCAGGTACCTATTTATTGCCAGGTAAACAGGGGTATTGGTCTAAGGAAACATGCCCAATTGTTTTGCCCTGTCTGGGAATCGAACCTAAGTCCCATCAGTTGTGAGTCAACTGCATGGCAATTCACAAAGGTGTACTATACACAAGGTCTTATGAAGTGGCGGAGTGCTGCTGTGGATGGCTGCTGAAGTGTGGAAGTGTTGGTTTTCATGTGATGCTAGACTGTATAATGCATAACTAAATGACAATGAATGACTAATTAGTACTAATTTATTTTAAATGTACACAGTAGAACCTTTTCTGGGGAAACACCAGAATTCTTAATAATTCCAGGAATACTTAATAATTCCTGTTGTCAGGGACAGGAAGTCTGTACCTGGGGTTATGAGGCATCCCCACCCCAACCAGGCCAATTACTGACCTTCCCCAGGATGCAACCCACAACAGTTGTCTAAATCCCGGTGCATATTTAACTGCTACATCTTCTTCTTGAGATGATTTCGGGGCTTTAGTGTCCCCGCGGCCCGGTCCTCGACCAGGCCTCCACCCCCAGGAAGCAGCCCGTGACAGCTGACTAACACCCAGGTACCTATTTACTGCTAGGTAACAGGGGCATAGGGTGAAAGAAACTCTGCCCATTGTTTCTCGCCGGCGCCTGGGATCGAATCCGGGACCACAGGATCACAAGTCCAGCGTGCTGTCCGCTCGGCCGACCGGCTCTACATGAATAGACACATCAGCTGAAAGTAAAAGTGCCCAACCATTTCTGTCCTCCTTTGGGACTGAACTCGGGTGCATCGACTGTGAGCTGAGGACATAGATCACCCAGCTATACTAGAAAGAATACTAAAGTAAGCACTGAACAGAATCAAGAGATAAGACAAAGGAAGACTACAGGAAACAAAGGTGTACAACATGCAGAATGACTCCTTTGGAAACAGAGTACAATACTGTAACTGAAAAGAGGAATGGGCTTTAGTAGATGTACATAAATATGAAAAACAGAGCAGTTTAAAAATCAAATAAGATCAAATATACCATGCTCAGGGGTTACCATGAGCATAATACTTAATCTCTTGCTACAATTAGATAATTACACAAATATCGATGTAGGTAGTAGACGGGTAGCTAGGGTTCCAGTAGTACAATCAGGTTCATTCTCAACTCACAATCGAGAATTCCAGGTTCGAATCCCATTCGAGACAGAAATGGTTGATATGTTTCTTATTACCTCATGCCCCTGTCCACCTTGCAGTAAATAGGCACCCCATGAGTTAGTCAGCTTCTTGAGTGGTTGCATCCTGGGAAGGGTCTGTAATTTGACCCTGGGGACGACCTTGATATAAGCCTAACAAGTACTGTGTGTGTGTGTATACGCAGTACTGGCTGCCTGTCCCCTGACACAATGAATTATTATGCACTATATCAAGCAGGCTCTTAACACTATCAGTCACTTTGGACCGGACTCTCATCCATTATTTTTCTCCTGAGTCCTAACCGAGGACCAGACTTGTGTCCACTACAAAAATATTTGTATAATATTCATTTTTTATCCAATTGACCTAGGGATAGTATCAAAATAAGCGCCTTTAGAATGTGCACAATTTGATACCAAAATGAAAGATGTAACATGAAACTTGATGTCCGAACACTTATATGATTATAAATAGGTTTTTGGTCAAAATTTTAAAATATTTGTTAAAATTCTATTTATTGTGTTATTATGTTGGGACTAGTTTTAAAATGCGCGCCTTTATGTCGCGAACAATTTGATACCAAAATGAAAGATGTAACACAAAAATTTATGTCAGAACACTGGAAAGATATAAATAATTTTGTGATGATAAGCTTCCAGAATTAAAATATTTGTTAAAATTCCAGTTATTGCTCTATTATTATGGGACTAGTTTTAAAATACGTGCCTTTTTATTGCAAACAATTTGATACCAAAATGAAAGACGTAACACGAAAAATTGATGTTATCAAACTGAACGAGTATTCACATTATGTTGCAGTGTACAAATTGGTGCTCGTTCACGGGTAACTTTAGGCTTTTCTGCGGGGAGGCACTCCAAACTTTTGTACATTATATTCATACACATCTGTAGGGAATTTAATTGCGAACACAATGATGCCAAAACGAGCAACGTAGCACGAGAATTAAGGTGAGAAAATTGGAACGAGTATGCACATTTTACTGATTTTGTGCGCTCACAGGTAACTTTTGCCGACTTTAGACTTTGCTGTTGGGAGTCACGCCAGGCTTTTGGACATTATATTTTTACACACCTGTAGGGAATTTAATTGCGAACACAATGATACCAAAACGAGCGACGTAGCACGAGAATTAAGGTGAGAAAGCTGAAGTGAGTATACACATTTAGGTGTCACAGCACGCTTGCCCGCACGCTCGCCAGCAAGTCGGGTGCATGACCCCTAAGTTGACCGCGCGCCTGCCCGGTGACCGATAGTGTTAAGGTGAACAAAAGGCTTCTTTAGTGAAAGACTAATGAAAAGAACAGTAAGAGGAAATTTCTCATCATTGGGATAGATTTTCAACGGTGTATCCAATTATTAGTGTTATCCCCTATTATCTTTCTACGTTCTCGACTTACAATCAGGAATCCTGGGTTCAATCCTCAGGCAGGACCACTATGGTTTGACATGTTTTGTTTTACTTGATGCCTCTATTCACTTAGCAGAAAATAGGTATCTGGAGGTTCAGCAATTGTTGTGGGTTGCATCTGGGGAAGGTCAATAGTTGACCTGGGTAGGGGAAGGGGGGAAGGGACTTCAATGCAAGCCTAGTAAAAGCTTCCTGTCCCTGACAATGGAAATTAGTGCACATTATATAGATGAATGCTAATTGGAATACCAAACGTAACTATGTGAACTTTAAGAAACTGTACACTAAAGTACTATTCCAAAGGGCTTTGAAGTGACCTCTGATACCCAGTTAAACTTAGATTTAAATCCAATTAAAAGTGCTTTTATAAGCACATGTTTTGGGGTCTGGAACAGAGTAATCCAATTTGCATTATTCTTTATGGGAAAAATTATTCAGTTCTCAAACAGACTGGCACTCCCTCAGCCTTTTGGAATGAATAAAGTATTGTGTATTTTCTTCAGCTTCATTCAAACACAACAGTACTGTATTGTAGTTAGCTACTCCGCTGCATTTCTTATTAAATTAGATTGTGGACAGCTGGAAAGCCCTGCAGAATGAGGTAGGGTGAGCTAATAATATATATAAAATTTAGGAACAAATATGATACATGGAATAGGCACGACAAACTTATGCTCTATGTTGTAAACAATGTGAAGGTAATCAAACAGGTAACCACATTAACCACACTTTGAGAATTGGGAAGGTAAGGTAAACAAGTAAACAAGTAATTAGTAAAAGAAGGCACCAAGGCAGGAAGACTATGTAGTGAGGTAAGGCAGTTATTAGAAGAAAGTGCTGAGCCAGTATGACTATGTAGCACTTGGAAAGGATATGAGGACTGGGCAAGAATTGGTGCCTAACCACTTGAACCCTTAGGAATCAATTGCCGACCTTGCGAAGAAGCATGGTCAGCTCAAGTCACTGGGCACACTATAGGAAGAGACAACTATCTTAACAGATAAGATAAATGTCATCAACTTGTGCAGACTCAACACAATCACACCTACTTGGGTGTAAGATGATTGAAGGTTTCATCATCCATCCAGTCGATGAGTTGAATGAGTTTATACGGATCGATGGGCGGAGGGTAGACCATCTCCTTCACTTCACCTCGGTCACAGTTGCAATAGGCTGTGGAAACATGAACCACTGCCTGGGGAGGAAAGATACACACATTACTGCCTTGGGTAGGCACATACCAATGCCTGAGACGGGATACCTGCATTATTGCTTCGGGTATACATGGATCAATGCCTGGGGAAGAGAGAGATAACTGCGTTACTGCCTCAAGTATTCAAGGATCACTGTCTGAAGAGAAGGGATACCTACATTACTGCCTCAGGTGTACATGGTTCACTGCCTGGGGAGAACAGATACACATGTTACTGCCTCTGGAACACATGGATCAATGCCTGGTGAGGAGGGATACATATGTTACTGCCTCAGATATACATGGATCAATGCCTGGAGAGGAGAGATACACACATTGCAGCCTCGGATATACAAGCATCAATGCCTGGAGAAAGGGATACACACATTACAGCCTCTGATACAGATCAATGCCTTGGGAGGAGGGATACATATTACAGCCTTTGGTACACACAGATCAATGCCTGGAGAGGAGGGATAAACACATTACTGTTTCAGGTACAAAATGCTGTAATGTAATACAATACATGGACACTGGGAAAATTTAAATACTGTATATGACTGTACTGTATTTTTAATACATTATTAAAAAAGGAGCAAATATAGTCATTACATGGGAAAATTTCACACCGCCTGCTTGTACCCACCACACTCTGCTTACTGGCCACTCACCACACCCTGTCTGCTGGGCACCTACCACACCCTGTGTGTTGGCCACCCACCATACATTGCCTCCTGGTCACCCACCACACTCTGCCTGCTGGCCACCCACCACACCCCACCTGCTGGCCACCCACCACACCCCACCTGCTGGCCACCCACCACACCCCACCTGCTGGCCACCCACCACACCCCACCTGCTGACCACCCACCACACCCTGTATGTTGACCACCCACCATACACTGCCTCCTGGTCACCCACCCACCACACCCCATCTGCTGGCCACTCACCACACCCTATTTGCTGGCTACCTACCACACCCTGTGTGTTGGCCAGCCACCACACCTTACCCCACCCACCCCCCACACTTACCACCAACTTAGTCATCTTGTGACAGAGTTCAATGAGGCGCTTGGTGCCCAAAACATTCATCTGGAGTGAGAGTTTGAGTGCTTCATCGAACTTGACGGTGGCAGCAGCATGGAAGACAACAGAGACGGCTGAGATGAGGGTAGTGGAGTCGTCAGGAGAGATTCCCAGACCCGGCAGCATGATGTCACCCTGAATTGGTGTCAACTTCTGCAGTACCTCTGGAGATTTGCTTCGCAGCTCATCAAACAGCTGTAAGAAAACATGTTTTCATTATTATCATCACCATGACATGTTTCCTATGTATTACACAGATTTTGGTTTAATGGAGTGCGAAAAGATACGTGTATTCGAGACAATTTTATAACACATGTTCAAGAGATGTGTGAATATTTCATTCAAAATGATCTGCTACCAGAAATCTTAGCCAAATATCCCCAGTTTGCTAACTTTAGATAGTAACTGAATAATTTTAACCTATCCACCACTGCCCACTGGATGGGGGGCGGTGTGCAGGACAATTATATCAATTGTGACACTAGTTCTCCACAAATGTCAGTTGCTTCAAATCAAATCAAATCAAATGTTTATTCAGGTACAAGTACATACATAGAGGATTAGTTACAAACATAATGTTGGATTTATAGATAGAGCTAGTACATAAAATACCTAAAGCCACTAGTACGCATAGCATTTCGGGCAAGCATAGCGTTTCGGACAGCAGCATGGAAGACAACAGAGACAGCAGAGATGAGGGTAGTGGAGTCGCAGATGCTTAATTTAGAAACTGTACTTGTGGTCGATCTCGAGCCCATTGTTGATGAGACGATGTGCACTGAATTTTGAAACTAGCTCATCAAGACTGTAACTTGTTTAGCTAAATGAATTGTGAGGTTCAGTCCCTGAGCCCATTATGTGCCTCTGTAACCTTTTCCATTCCACTACTGCCCACAAGATGGGTATGGGGTGCATAATAAATGAACTAAACTCATGTTCTGTATATGTGAAATTAATTTGTGATCGAGAATGTGCAGCATTTGAGAAGTCAAATATGCATCAAGAATGCTTTGTGTACTAGTTGCTTTATTAAAAATGCTTTTTATGTAACAACTACAGTATTCAATAATTGTGATACAAAACACATGGAATCACAGTGTCTACATAGCCCTGGGCAACATGGGTTCAAGAGAGGGGCACTCCTGATACTCAATTGCTAGACTACTATGACATGGCCTTAGATGCCATGGAAGACAAGCAAACCACTGATGTAATATACATAGATTTTGAAAAGCTTTTGACAAATGTAACTATGGAGTTATGCACAGAAAATGCGCACAAAAGGAATTACTGGCAAAGTAGGGAAATGCCTCTTTAATTTTAAAACAAACAGAGCCCAGAGTGTAATAGTCAACAAAGTAAAACCTGGATCATTCATCATTCTAAAAAATGGGCGCATCCACTCCCACAATCGTCGTCGCCCTAAATCAACACAACATTCTAAAAAAATTTGACTGTTTCCTCAATCTGCCGCAAAAAGCTCCTTACAGTGTACTTGCCTAATTGTACTCACCTAATTGTGCTTGCGGGGTTGAGCTCTGGCTCTTTGGTCCCGCCTCTCAACTGTCAATCAACTGGTGTACAGATTCCTGAGCCTACTGGGCTCTATCATATCAACATTTGAAACTGTGTGTGGAGTCAGCCTCCACCACATCACTTCCTAGTGCATTCCATTTATTAACTACTCTCACACTGAAAAAATTCTTTCTAACTCTCTGTGGCTCATCTGGGTACTAGTTTCCACCTGTGTCCCCTTGTTCGTGTCCCACCCGTGCTGAAGAGTTGTCTTTGTGTGGCTCAGTTGTTGTGCCTATAATCTTCTGAAACTGAATGTGTCTCTTAATCCTGATAAAACTGTTTACTATATTCCCCCTTAGAAAAATGTGCAGGTCTCTTTGCATTATACCCCCATCAGTGTAAAACAAAATGTATAACACTGAAACTATGAGATGTATAACATTAGAAGCTATTGACAGTCATCTTCAAAATCTCAAACCAACTGAATCCTATGCCTTACTGATGGCTTCGTGCAGTTAGGCACTGGTAGAACAGTTTGTGCATGTGCAGTATATAAAGGGAGTGAAATGATCATGTCTAGTACACAGAGATTGAACAACTGGGCAAGCACGATACAGANAATATGCAGCGGTTGGGTGGGTGCCCATATCTTAACCCTTACACTGCTCAGGGGTCCTGGGGACATTTACACCCCTGTGCGCAAGAAAAAAAAAATTCCAAAAAATTTTTTCGTCTTCTAAACACGTTAATTTGTGTCCCCTGAGCACGGGAAAAATAGCAAAAAAATCGTAGGTCACATATTTTGGGCGCAATTGACCGAGGAAGTCTGGCAAAAAGTGGGCGTTGACAGAGCGGTCGCCAGGGCCGGTCAGCGTCACCCGCGCTGACAGATGGGAGTTGCCACAAAGATATTATTACCTAATTGTTTCAATGTCTCCGATTGATTTTTTCTTAGTTTTTTGCAGTAATATTATTCAATAGTGTGTATTGTAATATATTTATATAATAAAAGTGGTGAATAATCGCTATACTCAAAAGTATGGTGTGCATATTAGTGATTCAATTATTATGTTCATAAAACAATAAACAAACAGTTTTGCTGCTATTACACTCTATACACAGGTTATATATAAGTATCTGCATATTTTGGTCACCATAACGAACCACTAAGTTGGTATTGAGAGTCGAAAAGCAACGAAGAGTTACCGCCACACACCAGCCAGCCACTCGCTGCCACTCCCTCAACACACGCACTAAACTTTCTCCCCAACAGTACCATTTGTGGTGTTATTACACTATATACAGACGTTATATATAAGTATGTATATATTTTGTTCACCACAACTGTACAGCTAAGCTGATATAGTTATTTCAGGCACTAAGAGTCGTCGCTATACACAGCTGGCGGCTGGCGGCTCCCTCACTCATTCAAGGTCACACACACACTAAACTTTCTCCCCCAACAATACTGTTTGCTGCTATTACACTCTATACACAGGTTATATATAAGTATTTGCATATTTTGGTCACCATTACGAACCACTAAGTTGGTATTGAGAGTCGAAGAGCAACGAAGAGTTACCGCCACACACCAGCCAGCCACTCGCTGCCACTCCCTCAACACACGCACTAAACTTTCTCCCCCAACAATACCATTTGTGGTGTTATTACACTATATACAGACGTTATATATAAGTATGTATATATTTTGTTCACCACAACTGTACAGCTAAGCTGATATAGTTAGTTCAGGCACAAAGAGTCGTCGGTATACACAGCTGGCGGCTGGCGGCTCCCTCACTCATTCAAGGTCACACGCACTAAACTTTCTCCCCCAACAATACTGTTTTCAGTGTTATTACCCTATATACACATATTATATATAAATATCTACATGTTTTATGCACTGTAACTGTACACCTAAGCTTGTAGTGCACCCAAAGAGCATAGTGGCCACCCTCTAAACAGCTTGACAAATCGTGCAGACGACGTCACCTCCGTCACCCAAATGGCTCCTCCCAGCATAATCCTTTTGCTGTTATTACACTAATACACACATTATATATAAGTATCTACATTTGTGTTCACCATAGAGAACCACTGAGCTGGTATGGTGAATGTAAACAATAACAGGTGGCCACACAGTCAGTAAACGATGCTGTCTTCCTCAGTCTCTCAGCATCACTCCTCCCACAGCGCTAATTATTACAACAATCCTGCTATTATCACAACCCTGGTTATTTATATCACAGTCACGGGTCATCTGTAATATTGTCATCACTAAATAATAACAGTTATATATTTATTTTGACATTTTTCGGTGATGCTGTGGTCACAAGCTGAACAGCAATGCTGATCGCTCATGCTGCGTGCGCCAGCCTTGGTTGCTCCAACAGTACTGTGCCTCTCACACCTGAGAATATTGCCCACGATTTTTTTTTAAATTGCGTCTGTTTACAAGAGCCCTGAGGAAGCTACTGTGAACCCCGTGTAGCCGCGGGCCATTTGAATCGGGAATGGCACCCTATGGCGTATATATACGCCATGCGCACCGTCGGACATGTTACTCAGGGCGTATATATACGCCATGCGCAGTTTAAGGGTTAAGAAGCACATCAACAAACTGGAAAAGGTGCAAAGACATGCTACTAAGTGGCTCCCAGAACTGAAGGGCAAGAGCTACGATGAGAGGTTAGAGGCATTAAATATGCCAAAACTAGAAGACAGAAGAAAAAGAGGTGATATGATCACTACATACAAAATAGTAACAGGAATTGATAAAATCGATAGGGAAGATTTCCTGAGACCTGGAACTTTAAGAACAAGAGGTCATAGATATAAACTAGCTAAACACAGATGCCGAAGAAATATAAGAAAATTCACTTTCGCAAACAGAGTGGTAGACGGTTGGAACAAGTTAGGGGAGAAGGTGGTGGAGGCCAAGACCGTCAGTAGCTTCAAAGCATTATATGACAAAGAGTGCTGGGAAGACGGGACACCACGAGCGTAGCTCTCATCCTGTAACTACACTTAGGTAATTACACTTAGGTAATTACGAAATGAGGCGACAGTAAGAAACATCAATAACTGTAGTCCTGAAAACCCAAGAAAGGACAAAACAACCCGATGTGAAAGAGAAGACAACCTACGAAGAGCAAGAAAAAGGTGAATAGAAACACCAGGAACGTCATACTGTCGCCGAGACAAAGCTCGCAGGTGGGACACCATCAATGAAGCCACCTGATCACCAAAAAGATGGTGATACACCCACGTCAAATTACCAGACACGAAGAACCGAGGAGAAGACCGAACCAGTCACGTACAGGACCGGTCCGACCTACCGAAAGAGGCTGAGCCGCGAGAAAAACGCCCTGGGTTCGGACATCTATCAAGCAGCGTCTGAAAATAAAGCTGGGCCGGCCACCAAGGGACCATGAGGACGACTATCCTCGGGAATAGACTCCAACCGAGCCAGAACCCGAAGCAACAGCTGGACCGGGAGAAGAGGAACAGATACCCCCACCTCGACCAGTCCTGCCAAAAGGCATCCAGCGTGAACGTCTCGCAGGCGGGTAAGGGCACCACATAAAATGGGCGACGCGAGACCACGCCGACGCGAAGATGTCCATGGCCAGGAGTCCATACATCCGGCAGAGCCAATGAAACGAGTTGGCGATGACCGGCCAATCCGCGAACAGAGGAATGAACCGAGACAGGCTGTCCGCCAGGACGCAGGACATACCCCAGACATGAACCTCACAGCTAGCCAAACCCTGAGAATCCAGCAAATGAGCCACTTGAAGGGACCAACCCCAAAGGTCAAATACCCAAGAGAAACCCTGTGGTTCCGGCAAAAAGACCACCAGAGAACAGTCCGAATGGAGCTGGATGGTAGAGCACCGAGTGACCCGAACCCTCCGAAGCGCGAACCAGACAGCCATGAACTCCCAAACCGTGCTGTGAGCCCAATGGACGGACAGACCTCACCATCCCCGGCTGACCTGGTGAGCACTGGTCACAAAGCCCCAGCTAAGATATTTAGACCCGGAAAACCCCAAAGAGGAAGCTAATGACACAGCACCAACACAAGATCCCCAGAGGACAAACCCAACGATTACAAGAGAGGTGGAAGGGAAGTCTCCGAAGGAACCAGATGCCGAAGTCAAACCCGACCCTGCGGGCAGACCAGTACATCGAAGTTCAGACTCCCGCACATCTGCTTGAGCAACCGCCGACCATCCTGGGACTCCCCTCATAAACAGCCGAAGGCGGGACCACAGCCTTAGCAACACTTCTGGAGGGAAAGAGAAGGAGCAGCTCAAGAGCCCTAAACAAGACCCAGCCACGTCCGAACCTGGGACGGAAACAGATGGAACAGCCTCCAGATCACCAGGAAACTGAACCCGGCGATCTGGAAAGTACCATACCCCTGGCGAGCAGACAAGCGGACTGACTGGAAGCCCACACCAGCCAGTCGTCAAGGTAGGCCAGACACCGAATCCCAAGCAGACTCAGACAGGGCACCAAGATCCGGTAAAGATGCGTAAATACACCAAGTGCCACAGGAATGGTTCTCGAACGCCGAACCTCTACAGGAATGGTTCCCGAACGCCCCAGGGAAGATAACCCTGTCACGCAGGAGCAGTACTCACAGGGCGCTTAGGGAAGGAAGCCCCAAAGCACATGCAGCCCCGGTACTGATGAGGAACACCTGGCCACCGCACAACACAACACACGGCAGTGAACGCCACGAAAGGCAAACACCGCCTAGGAAACTGAGGCCAGAGAAGCGTCTGTCCCGGTTGACATTAGCTTACGAACTGATGCTAAGCAGCCGGCACAGTGAGGTCCGGGGCTCCCCCCTCCCCCTCTCGAGGCGGGGAGGGCTGCATGGACGATCTGCGCAGCAGTAAAGTGTGATGTTTGCTTGTTTGCTTCTTTCTTTAGGATTGTTGGGAGTTTCTACCTCTCTGTTCTGTTTTCTGTTTTAGTTTTTTACCATGTGGGGTTTGTTTTGTTATGCCTACCTTTCTGGGTGCCTAATCCGGGTCAATGGCAGATAAGGAAAACCCCAACCCCAAGGGAGTTTTCCAGGGTCATTGCTCCCTGAAACCTCTCTGAAGAGGCCAGGTTCTGGCGCTGGTCCCTGGTAGGTCTGAACTCCTTAGCTAATGTCCCGGTCTAATATAACATACATTAGCCCGATAAGCTCCAGGGAGCCGTAGGGGCTCCCCCACAGAAAAAAACTGGAGGTAAGCCTCACCATAAGATGACAGACATTCCAATAATGCGGGAAGAAGTGAAGACCTTCCCAAACCCTCAAGATCTTACAGAAGCAAGCACAAAATCATGAAGGCTCATAAAGGCACAGTCGCACCCGAGACCAAAAGTCATGCGGAACCCCGATAAGAAATTGCAAGTATTTCACAGCACACCAGGCAAAAAACAAACTCCAAAATAGCACTGCTTATCAGTTTACAACCAATATGTTAGATCACTTGGTAAACATCTTGACGATGTAAATGCATTACTCACAGCACTAGGTACTAACTTATCGTTCATTATTTTAACAGAAACTTGGCTAAATAAAGACTATACCCAACTCTACAACTTAGCTGGTTATAAAGCCATTCACAACTGTAGGCCTAATAAAAAGGTGGTGGCACAGCTATATATTACCGAGATACATTTATCTGCAACAGTGTCATTAGAGACAGAGATGACTACTGTGAATATACTTTCGCTCAGTTACAATTAAATCCCTTAAATCCTCCTTGACTATTGGAGCCATCTATAGATTTCCCAATGCTAACATAGCTTCTTTCTCAGATAACCTAAGGAATCTTATTATAAACAACAATCTCAACAAAACCACATCATTCTGGGAGGAGACTTCATATTGACCTGGGTCAACAAAATTGCTCTCAAGTTGACTATTTCTTAACAGCATGAACTCCCTTATGCTAATCCCCACAATCACCAACCTACCCGAGTCACTCAAACATCAGCCACTACCTTGGATCACATATGGACATAGCAGCTCTCCTTGTATCTGGTATAATCTACGACAGAACAACTGATTACAATCCAACATTTCTCATAGCGAACATGGACATAACACCACAAAAAGCAAGAAACTTTCATTCAGGTTACACAGTGAATCAGCTTTAGGCAATCTTACAAATGCACTTCACAATATTAACTGTGATCCTGAATTCAATAATACCCAGGATATAAATTCATTAGCTACCCTCTTCCTCTCCAAAACTCTCAGTCTCTACAACCTTCATTGTCCCCTTCTTACCAAGCAAGTAACTGACAAAAGATTAAACAATCCATGGCTCACAAGTGGCATTCTCAACTCAATCAACAAGAAACATGAATATGAAAAGAAACTTAGGATTGGCCTAGTTTCAAAGGAAGTAGCTAAAAGGTACTCATCAATGCTTACCAGTATCATAAGAAAGGCAAAACTAGCATATTATGTGAATAGATTCAATGAAGCAAAAGGCAACATGAAAAGCACTTGGAAAACAATCTCTAGTATCCTAGGAACTAAACAACACTCACATAACCAAATAAAACTCTACAAGGATGGGGATATACTGTCAACTGATTTAGAAATGGCAAATGAATTTAATAGTTTCTTTTCATCGGTTGGTGCTAATCTTGCCAGTAAAATCCCACAGACTCAGACACATATTAACACATATCTCTCAGGCAGCTATCCAAACTCTCTTCTCCTTTCACCAATCAGCCCGGCAGATGTTGTGTCCATCATACACTCTCTAAAAACCAAGGCAGGGAACACCAGTGAAATTCCGTCCACAAGAGAGCCTCCATGCCCTTGCCCCACCCATAGCCCTACTGTTCAACAAATCTATAGAGTGTCACACCTTCCCTGATATCCTCAAAAAAGCAAGAGTAACGCCAGTCCATAAAGGAGGCAATCCGGCGGACATAAACAATTATAGACCAATATCAAATCTACCCATTCTATCAAAAATATTTGAAAAAATTATTTACAAACAGCTCTATTCCTACCTCGTAAAATTCGACATACTCAGCCCCTGCCAGTTTGGCTTCCGGTCCCAAAAGAGCACCAACGATGCAATCATTAGTCTCCTACCTTGATACCTTGAGGATACCTTGAGGTGCTTCCGGGGCTTATCGTCCCCGCGGCCCGGTCATCGACCAGGCCTCCTGGTTGCTGGACTGATCAACCAGGCTGTTGGACGCGGCTGCTCGCAGCCTGACGTATGAGTCACAGCCTGGTTGATCAGGTATCCTTTGGAGGTGCTTATCCAGTTCTCTCTTGAACACTGTGAGGGGTTTGCCAGTTATGTCCCTTATGTGTAGTGGAAGCGTGTTGAACAGTCTCGGGCCTCTGATGTTGATAGAGTTCTCTCTCAGAGTACCAGTTGCACCTCTGCTTTTCAACGGGGGTATTCTGCACATCCTGCCATGTCTTCTGGTCTCATGTGATGTTATTTCTGTGTGCAGGTTTGGGACCAGCCCCTCTAATATTTTCCACGTGTAAATTATTATGTATCTCTCCCGCCTGCGCTCAAGGGAATACAGATTTAGGCTCTTTAGTCGGTCCCAATAGTTTAGATGTTTTACCGAGTGGATTCTAGCAGTAAAGGATCTCTGCACGCTCTCCAGGTCAGCAATTTCACCCGCAGTGAAAGGGGCTGTCATTGTGCAGCAGTACTCCACTCTAGAGAGCACAAGCGTTTTGAAAAGTGTCATCATCGGTATAGCATCTCTAGTGTGAAAAGTTCTTGTTATCCAACCTGTCATTTTTCTTGCAGTTGTGACGGCTACTTTATTGTGTTCTTTAAAGGTAAGGTCTTCCGACATGAGTACACCCAGATCCTTTACATTGCCTTTTCGTTCTATGTTATGATTTGCCTGAGTTTTGTACGTGGTTTCCGTTTTATATTTTCATTTTTTCCATAGCGCATGAGCTGGAACTTGTCTTCGTTAAACACCATATTATTTTCTGTAGCCCATAGAAAGACCTGATCTACATCTGACTGGAGGTTCGCCGTGTCCTCTATGTTGCCTACTCTCATGAAGATCCTAGTGTCATCTGCAAAGGATGATACAGTGCTATAGGTTGTGTTCTTGTCTATGTCCGATATAAGGATGAGAAAAAGTACTGGAGCAAGCACAGTACCCTGGGGGACTGAGCTCTTAACGGTTGACGGGTTGGATTTTATTTTGTTGACTATTACACATTGGGTTCTGTTGGTCAGGAAATTGTAGATCCATCTGCCTACTTTTCCGGTAATTCCTTTTGAGCGCATTTTATGGGCAATAACACCATGGTCACATTTATCAAAAGCTTTTGCAAAATCTGTGTAAATTACATCAGCGTTTTGTTTGTCTTCCATAGCATCTAATGCCATATCATAGTGGTCCAGCAACTGCGACAGGCAAGAGCGCCCTGTTCTGAAACCATGTTGTCCGGGGTTATGGAGATGCTGTGATTCCATGTATTTTGTGATCTTACTTCTTAGCACTCTCTCAAAAATTTTTATGATGTGCGATGTTAGTGCTATCGGTCTGTAATTTTTTGCCTCTGCCTTATTTCCTCCTTTATGAAGTGGTGCTATCTCTGCTGTTTTTAGTATATCAGGAATAACGCCAGTATCTAGGCTTTGTCTCCACAGAATGTGAAGGGCCTGCGATAGTGGTTTTTTACAGTTCTTGATGAATATGGAGTTCCAAGAATCCGGGCCTGGTGCGGAGTGCATAGGCATACTGTTTATGGCTTCTTCAAAATCCAGTGGGGATAGGGTGACGTCTGATATATGATTTGATGTTGGTATCATATCCATGAAAAATTCATTTGGGTTATCGATCTTTAGTGCGTTTAATGGCTCGCTGAAGACAGAGTCGTATTGCTTCCTCAGTAGCTCGCTCATTTCTTTGTTGTCATCGGTGAAAGTTCCATCTTCCTTTCGCAGGGGCCCGATACTAGATGTGGTTTTTTATCTTGATTTTGCATAGGAGAAAAAATATTTCGGGTTTCTCTCTATTTCACTGATGGCCTTTTGCTCTCTTTCCCTCTCCTGCATTTTGTATGATTCTTGTAGCTTGAGTTCAATTTTTCCTATTTCGCTACCTAACCTTGATGTAATCTCCTCAGCCTTTGACAAAAATGAGTTTCTGATTGGACTCTTCATTGACCTAAGAAAAGCCTTTGATACTGTTAATCACAACTACCTCTTACTTAAACTCCAGCATTATGGAATCCGAGGCCTTGCCCTTGACTACATCCAATCCTATCTTAGTGACAGACACCAATGTGTAACCATCAATGATACAACTTCTTCCACTCTACCAATTACCGTTGGAGTGCCACAGGGCAGCATCTTAGGACCTCTTCTATTTCTTATATATATCAATGATCTGCCTAATGTCTCTAATATTCTTAAACCTATATTGTTTGCTGATGATACTACCCTTATCTATTCAGACCCCAACCCACATACACTAAATAATGTTGTGAATAATGAATTAAAAAAAAGTCCACTTATGGATGTCAACTAACAAACTAACATTAAACATAGAAAAGACCTACTACATCTTATTTGGAAGCAAATCATCGAATACAATTCGGCTACAGATAGACAACATTAACATCAGTAATAAAATGATGGCAAGTTCCTTGGCCTATTCCTAGACAAGAGACTCAACTTCAGCACTCACATTCAACACATAACTAAGAAAGTCTCTAAAACAGTTGGTATACTCTCTAAAATAAGATATTATGTTCCTAACTCTGCTCTCCTCTCACTATATTATGCACTAATCTACCCCTAGCAGGCAGACATGGCAGGATGTGCAGAATACCCCCATTGAAAAGCAGAGGTGCAACAGGTACTCTGAGAGAGAACTCTATCAACATCAGAGGCCCGAAACTGTTCAACACGCTTCCGCTACACATAAGGGGCATAACTGGCAAACCCCTCACAGTGTTCAAGAGAGAATTGGATAAGAACCTCCAAAGGATACCTGATCAACCAGGCTGTGACTCATACGTCAGGCTGCGAGCAGCCGCGTCAAACAGCCTGGTTGATCAGTCCAGCAACCAGGAGACCTGGTCAACGACCGGGCCGCAGGGACGCTAAGCCCCAGAAGCACCTCAAGGTAACCTCAAGGTAACCCCTATCTTAATTATGGTATCTGTGCATTGGGGTCTACCACTGCAAACCACCTTTACCCTTAAATTGCGCATCGCATCATATGATGCTTTGCCCGACTTGCAGTAAATTGAGCATCGCATCATATGATGCTTTGGAGTACCGCGCACGATTTGAAAGGCCTGTGGGGTATAAGGGGTCCCCATACGCTACCCAGGGGCTATAGTAAACAGCCGCCATTTTGAAAAAAAATCCAGCTCACGCTACTATCGCGTGGGAGGCCTCAGTTACCAAGCAGCCACCATGTCGAGCGCACGGCCAAATGCTTCCCGGGCATGCCCCACGCAATCACTCACCCAAGAGCAAATAACCATCAGAGTCTCTTAGCAGTCTCCGTGGTGTAGTGGTAAGACACTCGCCTGGCGTTCCGCGAGCGCTATGTCATGGGTTCATATCCTGGCCAGGGAGGATTTACTGGGCGCAATTCCTTATCTGTAGCCTCTGTTTAACGCAACAGTAAAATGTGTACTTGGATGAAAAAACGATTCTTCACGGCAGGGGATCGTATTCCAGGGACCTGCCCGAAACGCTACGCGTACTAGTGGCTGTACAAGAATGTAACTCTTGTATATATCTCAAAAAAAAACAGTGAATTATTTTCCGATGGTGAGGAAAGTGACTTTGATGACTCTGATATTGATAAAGACTACACACAATTGACCGATGATGATAGCACGGACAGTGAAAATGAGATACAGCCGCCTTCCATGGCGAGGCCTATACGCTCACCCATGCCACCTCGTCCAGTGTCTACCCCAATACACCCTCGACCACAGAGTTCCTGTGCTTATTTAGAGTCCGAGGATATTTTCGGTGATGAATCAGAGGAAGGTGACTCTTTTTCTAGTTTTAGTGAAGTGGAATCAGGACATAGTGTTACCGAGCCTGGTGCCAGTACCAGTGGTGTTACTGGGCGAGATTTTGTCGCGTCAGCAGCGTCTCGCCCAGCCAAGCACCACCGCATGGAACAACATGAGGCACCAAGAGCCTCATGTTCACGTTCTTCCACCTCACGTGCACGTAGCGGCCATACTGTGCGTAGACGGGCTTCAGCTCCTGGTCCACGGGTGCATCACTTCCTCGCCGTAGTGCCCTTGTTGCGTCCCATGCGTCTCGCAGGACACCAGGTGTACTAGTGTGGAGTGATGGTGCTGGTTTTATTCCCTGAATTCTTGCCTTTGACAATAAAGACGTTGGGATTACAGAGCTTTTCCCTGATTATGAAGAGGATATGAGTGAATGTGATTATTTTACAGCATTCTATGATGAGCCGCTCATGGAATATATTGTACACCAAACGAACCTTCATGCTGCTCATCTCATTAGAAGAGAGATAACAGAATTTTCACGATTGCAACGTTGGAAAACCACCAATGTAGGTGAAATGTATGTGTTTCTAGCAATATGTATGTTGATGAAACACTGTCAAACACGCTCTCACAGATTACTGGAGCAAAGATCTGACTATTCCAACACCTTTCTTCGGCAAATATATGTCCTGAGACAGATTTCAAATACTCCTCAGGTGTCTGCATTTTGCAAGTAATGAGGACCGGACAGAGGATGATAGACTTTGGCGAGTGAGGCACTATATGAATGAAGTGATTGGAAAATTCAGAGATTTTTACGTACCAGCACAGAAGCTAGTGATTGACGAATCCCTTGTACTTTTCAAAGGACGTGTTTCATTCAAACAGTATATTCCCTCCAAACGAAACAGATTTGGATTGAAATTCTTTGTACTGTGTGACTGTGAAACAGGATACGTGTTACACATGATTCTGTATTCAGCTAGCGATGTAGACATTCCCGGTAACGATGAACATGGTTTCTCTGGTAGTGTGGTGAAGTCACTGATGGCACCATGGATGAACAAGGGCCACATCCTATACACAGATAATTACTATACAAGTCTATTGCTAGCTAGGTTCTTGATTGAAAATAGAACCGGGTTGGTTGGCACAGTAAAGGCACGAAGAAGGGAAATGCCAGTGTTTGGCGGTGGACTTGCAGTTGGTGAGTGCCAGGTACGGAAATGTGATCAAATACTCTCGGTACAGTGGAAAGACAAGAGAGAAGTGAACCTGCTGACAACCGTTCATGAGGGTACAATGTTGAACAGTGGCAAGGTGCACCGTGTAACGAGAACCAGTATATAAGACAGATTGTGTTCTTGACTACAATCTCAACATGCGTTTGATTGATAAGGATGACATGATGATTGGCACTATCGAGTGTATGCGGAAAACATTGAAGTGGACGAAAAAAGTGTTTTTCCATCTTGTTGACATGAGCATGTTGAACTGCTATAATTTGTATCTGGTGAAAACTGGATGTAAACCTATTTGCCGTTCATTTGCTTTTGCACTTGCAACACAGTTATTAGCAAAGTTTGGTCAAGAAGTCCCTGGCATACGAAGACCAATCATGAACCCAGTGTTGCAGCATGCTGCAACACCCAGGCTTGCTCACATAGATGTCTTTCAGCAACACAGACTAAAGAATTTGCCAGCAGGTGGAAAGCATGCATAGTATGTAAAACAACAAAACGAAGAGAACAGAAACGTAAAATGGTTCAAACATGGTGTGAAGGGTGTGAAGTTGCATTGTGTGCTGTCGACTGCTTCAACGACTACCACTCACTCCAAGATTTCTAAATGTGCAATAATAGTGCAAAAACTTGTACATAGTGCATGCTAGAGTGTGTACATATAAAATAATGAACATTGTGATTACTGTACATAATATAATGCCGTAATGAAAAACGTTTGTGTGCGCATGTGTATACTCGATGTATGCAACATATATTGACAATAACTGTGAAGTAACATTATGTGCAACACAATTAGTGACTAATATTGCAAAGAATACACGCTTAGACACTGTAAATAATGATGCGAAAATAAATTCGTGGCAACTCTGGCTGCATGAAGACCGCGCGAGACGCCTCCGGGACACACCGTGCATGAGCGAACATGCAAACTGTGACATCAACACCCATCTTGTCGGCTCAATTACATCGCCGGTAAGTACAATTTATTTTTTTTCCTGTGATCAGGAAACACGACTTAACAGGTTAGGAAGAAAAAAGTTTTTTTTTTTTTTTTTGTATGCACCTGTGGTTGTCAAATGGTATATAGTCATGCGCCATTAAGGGTTAAGCCCATCATCACCCAGCAAAAATCTGCTATCAGAATAATAACAAACTCTGCTTTCAGACAACACTCAGTTCCCTTGTTTAAATCCCTAAACTTGCTAAATATTAACTCCCTCCACACATTCTCTTGTGTCAACTACATTTACAAAACCCTGCTCTTAAATGCAAACCATGCTCAAACTCGCCCTGGACAGATGTAATAGGACCCAGTATCACCACACCAGAAATAAATATCTCTTTGATATCCCCAGGGTCAAACTTAATCTGTGTAAACACTCTATGCAAATTAAGGGACCTAGTCTATGGAACTCACTCTCTAGTGAATTGAAAAGCTGTCAAACTTTTGCCTCATTTAAAAACAAAAACAAAAAGTGCCTAATTTCATCTTCGTAGTTTCCTACACTGAGCTTTAAATTTGCTCTGTATCTAGTATTACCCAATCTCCCAAATCTTTATGTACTTAACCCAAACAATTTTATCATTGTGTTCATTGCTGTCTTCTTTTATGTGCTAGCCATATGCTGTATTGTGCCTACTAATTTTTGTTAAACTACCATTCAAGCTGTTATTGCAATCAATCTGAGCTACCTATGTGCTTTAATATACCTACAATTTTCTCTCATCTTTTATTTTTTCTTGCTTTGTAACTGTTATCATTTTTTATAAATTTTGCAAGTATTTACTACTTAAAATTTTCTTAGAATAAGGACCTGCCCGAAACGCTGCGCATACTAGTGGCTTTACAAAATAGTAATTACTATGCTATGTATCCTCAATCCCAATGTACCTTCTTGTATATATATAAATAAATAAATAAAATAAATAAATAAAGAGGGAAACATGACCCCGACATGATAGAGAAGTCCCGTCCCAGAGAAAAGGGGGGGGGGGTAGAAACGGAGAAGAGTAACCACTGATAGGACGGAACAGAACGGACATGAAGGGACAAGGATCCGAACCCGGGAAGGAGCCAACGCCCAACAACTCGTACACAGGTTACATAAAGGTTCAGGGAAGTGTAAAAGCAAATAAAATACAATAAACAAGTAAAAGTGAGGGAATATAGCTGAGTTGGAGAAGTTTGTTTTGGTTCTAGAACAAAAACAAAGATGGCTGCTGCCGCCACCACCACTGGGAATGTAGACACACCAACAGCTGATTGTTTCAAAGGATTCTCACCCCAAGATATAAGGAAAGCAGTTGTTCTTGGCAGGCTTGAGATAATTGAGGATATGCAAAAGAAGTATGAAGAAAAAGTGCTTAAATTGGAAGAGGACAATGGAGCTCTTAGGAGTGAGCTTTGCACTCTGAAAGGGCATATTCTTCAGCAAGGTAAGATTATTACTGCATTAACGAACATGGTAACAAATCAGGAGGAGCAAATCAAAGAATTAGTGAAAGAAAATGAGGTGTGGAAAGTGAAGTGTGGTGACTTTGAAGTAATAAACAAAAAAATAGACTCATATGGTGAACAACTCCAAGGGAGCCTGAGGGCTAACATAGAGTTAGGTAAGGATCTCCAACTGGAAACTTCATTGACAACTCACATAGAGGAGGTTAATAAAGAACTATAAAAGTATAAAGAAGAAATAAAAGAGACGTATGTCCAAGTTGTAAAAGAGAAAAAGACAATCAAGGAAGTGTGTTTGGAAGTCAAAACCAGAAATGACAAACAAGAAGCAGATCTTAGGCAATCAATTAGGAAGGAACTAGTAACCAACAGTAAACTGGTACAAAACACTGTAGATAGAAGTACGTCCATAATAGTTTTTGGATGTATAGAGAAGGAAACTCCATCTAGGGTGGACCGAGCAGCAGAAGAGATGAAAATCATAGAAAAATAGTAGGATTAGGAGAAGGCTCAAAGGAAAATGTCAGTGATTTTAGGAGGATAGGAAAATATGAGAAAGACAAGAACCGCCCCTTAAGGGTGACGTTTAATGGAGTGAAATATATGACAGAAGTGCTTCGGAATACCAGAAAACTGCAATGTGATGAGGATGGCAAACTTTGGTCAATAAGACAAGACCTCTCAAAAGAGGACAGGGAAAAGCTGAAAATGAACCTCACTGAAGCCAAACATCTAAATGGGGATAGAAATGAAGAAGAGAGAAATTCTTTTTTCTACAGTGTCAGGGGACTGGAAAGCTTGTGAAATGGTGCATAAAGACAAAGAAACAAAATCATTAAAGGAAGGGGTGTAAAGAACAAAGGGAAGGGGAACATATTCCCAAAAATAGTATATACCAATATAGATGGAGTGAGATCGAAAATATTGGAGTTGAAAGATATAATCAAGCTTAAAGTCCCAAATATTGTTGCATTATCAGAGACTAAACTTGAAGAAAATATTTTAAATGAGGTCGTGTTCCCAAGGGGCTTCTCAGTTTGGAGACGTGACAGGAAAACTAAGAAGGGGGGGAGGAGTGGCTGTGCTGGTGAAAGAACACCTGAAGGTAAGAGAATTAATGTTTGAAAACCCTAGAGATATTGACATAATGGCATTGCAGCTCTGTAATCAAGATGATAAGCTGATAATTTTAAATGTCTACAGCCCACCAGCAAGCAACACATGGACAAAGGAAGAACTGAATGACGAATGAGAGGGCCTCATAATGGTCATGAGATTGATTATGGTAAGAGCTGACAAAGATAAATCCCGATTGTTGGTACTTGGGGACTTTAACTTTAAGGCAACAGACTGGGAGGCCAACGAGGCAAGAACAGAGGACATTTGGACAGGCAGGTTTGTAAACCTCATCTTGGAGACATTCATGTATCAACACGTCAAGCAGGCCACAAGAATGAGGGAAGGGGATGTTCCATTAGTACCGGATCTAGTATTCACCAGGAATTCCTCTCTTGGGAAAGAGTGATTACGTCCTCTTGGACATTAAATACGCTATGCGATATAATCTAGTAGAGAATAGGGACAGTGAAACAGTTGTTAAACTCGATTTCAAGAGGACGCTATGGGGAACTTAAACATTTTTTTCTTGGGTATAATTGGACAGACTTGTTGCTAGGCAAGGAAGTAAATGAGATGTATGCCAAATTTTACACAATATATGATGAAGGCACACAAACATTCATACCAAAACAGACATGCAGACCTGGGAAACAGGGTTGGTTCAACAGAAACTGCAAGAGGGCCAGAGATCAAAAGACAAAAGCATGGAATCATTATAGAAAGAGGCCAAATCCCCAAACATACCAGCGATACAAAGATGCAAGAAACAACTACACGTCAGTAAGGAGAGAGGCAGAGAGGGACTTTGAGAACGGTATAGCAGACAAATGTAAATCGGATCCAGGCCTTTTCTATAAATTCATTAAAAGTAAGCTGCAGGTAAAGGATAATATTCAGAGGTTAAAAATAGGGGACAGATACATGGAAAATGAAAAGGAAATGTGTGAAACATTAAACGAAAAGTTCCAAAGTGTGTTTGTACAAAATGAGATCTTCAGAGAACCAGACACAGTAAGAATTCCACAGAACAACATAGAGCGTATAGAGGTGTCTAGAGATGAAGTGGAAAATATGCTAAAGGAGCTCAGTAAGAATAAAGCAGTTGACCCAGATGGAGTTTCGCTATGGGTTCTGAGAGAATGGGCATCTGAGCTCAGCATTCCACTTCACCTGATCTTTCAGGCATCCCTGTGTACAGGAGTCGTAGCAGACGTGTGGAAACAGGCTAACATAGTTCCAATCTACAAAAGTGGCAACAGGGAAGACCCCCGCAATTATAGACCTGTATCATTGACTAGTGTAATAGTAAAAGTATTGGAAAAACTAATCAAAACTAGATGGGTAGAACACCTGGAGAGAAATGATATTATATCAGACAGACAGTATGGTTTTCGATCTGGAAGATCCTGTGTATTGAATTTACTCAGTTTCTATGATCGAGCCACAGAGATTTTACAGGAAAGAGATGGTTGGGTTGACTGCATCTATCTGAACCTAAAAAAGGCTTTCAACAGAGTTCCACATAAGAGATTGTTCTGGAAACTGGAAAATATTGGAGGGGTGACAGGTGAGCTTCTAACATGGATGACAAATTTCCTGACTGATAGAAAAATGAGGGCAGTAATCGGAGGCAATGTATCGGACTGGAGAAATGTCACAAGTGGGGTACCACAGGGTTCAGTTCTTGCACCAGTGATGTTTATTTTTTTTATTATTTTTTTTGAGATATATACAAGAGTTGTTACATTCTTGTACAGCCACTAGTACGCGTAGCGTTTCAGGCAGGTCCCTGGAATACGATCCCCACCGCAAAGAATCGTTGTTACAGCCAAGTACACATTTTACTGTTGCGTTAAACAGAGGCTACAGTTAAGGATTTGCGCCCAGTAAATCCTCCCCGGCCAGGATACGAACCCATGACAAAGCGCTCGCAAAACGCCAGGCGAGTGTCTTACCACTACACCACGGAGACTGTGTCTACATAAATGATCTACCAGTTGGTATACAAAATTATATGAACATGTTTGCTGATGATGCTAAGATAATAGGAAGGATAAGAAACTTAGATGATTGTCATGCCCTTCAAGATGACCTGGACAAAATAAGTATAAGGAGCACCACTTGGCAAATGGAATTTAATGTTAATAAATGCCATGTTATGGAATGTGGAATAGGAGACCATAGACCCCACGCAACCTATATATTATGTGAGAAATCTTTAAAGAGTTCTGATGAAGAAAGAGATCTAGGGGTGTTTCTAGATAGAAAACTATCACCTGAGGACCACATAAAGAACGTTGTGCGAGGAGCCTATGCCACGCTTTCTAACTTCAGAATTGCTTTTAAATACATGGATGGCGATATACTAAAGAAATTGTTCACGACTTTTGTTAGGCCAAAGTTAGAATATGCAGCGGTTATGTGGTGCCCATATCTTAAGAAGCACATTAACAAACTGGAAAAGGTGCAAAGACATGCTATTAAGTGGCTCCCAGAACTGAAGGGCAAGAGCTATGAGGAGAGGTTAGAGGCATTAAATATGCCAAAACTAGAAGACAGAAGAAAAAGAGGTGATATGATCACTACGTACAAAATAGTAACAGGAATTGATAAAATCGATAGGGAAGATTTCCGGAGACCTGGAACTTCAAGAACAAGAGGTCATAGATTTAAACCAGCTAAACACAGATGCCGAAGAAATATAAGAAAATTCTCTTTCGCAAGCAGAGTGGTAGACGGTTGGAACAAGTTAGGTGAGAAGGTGGTGGAGGCAAAGACCGTCAGTAGTTTCAAAGCGTTATATGAGAAAGAGTGTTGGGAAGACGACACCACGAGCGTAGCTCTCATCCTGTAACTACACTTAGGTAATTACACCTAGGTAATTACAGAGGGGGAAAGGAAAAACCCCACTCTCCATAACCACAAGTCCTGTTAATAGGGTAGAAAGCCCCGGCGAGGTCCAACGGGGCCCCGAGGCCCCCAAAGTCAGCCCCTCCCCAGCCCTGGGAACCTCCTCGGCACGCTCCGGGGCAGAGTCGTCCCCCCAAAGCTCCAGTCTCACAAGAAAAAGCCGGGGGTAGCTGGAATTACTAAGGAAGGGAGCCCACTGGCAGACTCATACAACATGGCTGGAGTAACAGGCTCGAACGCCTCCGTCGCTTCCCCAGAAGGGGAAATCCCCAAGACTGCCCAAGTCTCAAGACCCTCGAATCCCCGCCCCGACCCCGAACCCACAGACGGTAAAGATCCAGATGGAGGGACGAAGGGGGGCGGGGGGCTGACCCGACGAAATACAACAGGGGAAAGACAAAGGGGCGCGGAGGGAAACAAAACCGAAGCAACCAACACCCCCAAGCCCCATCACAACAACCAAGACGGGGCAGCCTCGGGGCTTCCAGAGAGCAAACAACCTAGTGTGTTGCAACCACCTGAACCCAACGTGCAATGCCCGTGCTGCCTGCACCCCGCATAGTCAGTATAAAACTGGGTAACCGAGTCACAAACAAGCAATGAAACTTGCAGGATTCCGGGTCAAAGGTGCCACCAACCCCACAGGCAGCAGACGGAGGCAAAAACAGGGAGAGTCACCCTGAGACAAGGGGACAGAGCAACCCTCGAACTCACACAAAGCGAGGGGGGGGGGACTCGGGGGTCACATCAATCGGACCCACGCTCCCCCATGGGGATTCCCAGGGTTCTGAGACGGAATTCACGCTCAGGGAAGTTGCCTGCTGCGTAATGACGCAGCAGGCAGGGTACTGCTAACTGGCACCCAAAAAGTACTCAGTACACAGGGGGCAAGAACCAAGGCAGACACCCCCCCAACCAGGCAGGCAAACAAAAAGAAAAAGAAAACCCCGCAAGAGGACAGTGTACCCAGGCAGAACAGAGCCGGCCGCTATGATTGGTGAAAACAAGCTGCGCAGTACCCTACGCCCCTACTAGTGTAAACTGCCCCCGTACCCTAAGACGAACAAGGAAGACAGAACACTCAAGCACAAAAAGGGCGCCCGAAAACCAAGCAGTAAATGGCCTAGCAGAGGCAGAACCCAAGAAACTTGTGGAAGGTGGCCCCAAGCCCCTAGGGCAGTACTTACTGGGCACCTAGGGAAGGAAACCCTAGGCACATGCAGCCCAAGTACTGAAGAATCACTCCTGGCTCACGCACCACCTAGAAGACAGTTACCACACACAAGGCACAGTGCTGAAAAACTGGACCCAGAACACACGACTGTTGCCTATAGCATCAGCCTCAAAACCGAGAGGTGGATTGCCGGCACGGGGGTCTGGGGCTCCCCCTTCCCCCTACCGGGGAGGGGGGAGCTGCGCAGACAGCGGCACAGTGACGTGTGACATCATACTTGTTTGCCCGTTTCAGTTTGGGGAGTTCTATCCACTTGTTCGGCTTTTCATCGCAATTTTCACCAGAATAGGGGTTTGTTTTGGGACGCTTCCCATTCTGGGTGCCTGACCCGGTCGATGGCAGACATAGAATGCTTCCAACCACATGGGGGTTCCTATAGACCATTGCTCCTCGTGCTTCTTCTGAGAGGGGCCAGGTTCTGGCTCGTGGTCCCCGGTAAGCCCACAGAACTCCATACACATGACTGATGCCAGAGTCTGACATTAGCATATCAGCCTGGATAGCTCTGAGGAGCTGACGGGGCTCCCTCCAGAAAAAAAAGAGTTGCATCTACACGTGAAGGTATTTCAAAAGTGAGGAGAAAGGATCATATGAATCATCATCTTAAAGGGGAGGTAAGAGTCATGTGATTAATCAGTTTCAAAATAAAGAAATACACTATCCAGTATTATACACATACAGCACTATGCAAATCCCATATTAATAAAACTTAGATATACTGTGTATATATATCTTTTATATAACACTACAGATGTTAATACAGGAGCAGAATGGCATAAGTTTACTCATATCAAAAGAGTCTGATACATGGAAGGTTTAGAGAAATTGAGAAGCAAATTTTATGATTATTTGGAAAGGATTAGCATTCTACTACCAGTATGAAAAAAGCAGAACAATGTAATTTTGATAGTCAATAGCACAAACAAATTTATGATGTCATGCAATTTATCATGGTTGTTGCTAGCAATTTATCTCTTTAGTGTTTGAATCCAGCATTATTTATTATTGAGTAAAATGTGAATATGTGATGGATTCTTTGATGATTGTAAAAGTTTGAATGGCTACTATGGCTTGTTTATCTGCATGTTCATTTGAGGCAACGCCTATTTAACTGAATACCAAACAAACCTCTAATTTTTTTATATCTGTTAAAGATGAGATACAACCAATGTTGAATTTGTATTACTTTAGTTAAAATACTTTGACCATGCTATTTTAACTGTACATTTTATATTATAAATTTAACACTTTCGCCCGGTAATGACGCAGCATTGCATCGTTTTTTTAGTTGAAGCATTCCCAGTAACGACGCAGCATTGCGTCATTTTCGGCGGCAAATTGGCGGCGGCTTTGGGAGGGGCGCACAGCGGTTTTGGATATTATATACATATACTCTTGTAGGGAATTTCATTGCGAATACATTGATTCCAAAATGAAAGACCTAGGACCAGAATTGAGGTAACAAAGTTTAAAACAGTATACCCATTTTATTAGCGCTCACTGGGATTATGCTCCGTCACTTTCTCTGTTTGCTGTGGGTGGTATGCCTGGCTTTTGGACTTTATATTTGTATATACTCCTGTAGGGAATTCTATTGCGAACACAATGTTACCAAAATGAAAGACCTAGGACGAGAACTGAGATGTCCAAAGTGAAAAGAGTGTACACATTTTATTACTCTTATGAGCTCCCGGGTAACATGCACTCACTTTCTCTGTTTGTTGTGGATGGTATGCCGGGCTTTTGGACTTTATATGTCTTTAGTCGTGTAGAGAATTCTATTGTGAACACAATGATACCAAATTGAAAAACCTAGGACGAGAAATAAGATGACAAAGTAGAAACGAGTATACACTTTTCAGTATTTCCTCGCTCTTTAATGTAATGAGGTGCGCCTTGGGATGGTGCAGTGCTCTCTATCCGGGCCACATTCATCTGGTCGGCGGGTGGAGCGTGCTGCGGTTTTTTACTTCATATGCATATGCTCTTGTTGGGCATTCTATTGCGAAAACAATGATACCAAAATGAAAGCCCTAGGACGGGAATTGAAGTGACAAACGTGAAAGGAGTGTACACATTTTATCGCTCTTATGCGCTCCCAGGTAACACGCACTCACTTTCTCTGTTTGTTGTGGATGGTACGCCGGGCTTTTGGAGTTTATATGTCTTTAGTCGTGTAGAGAATTCTATTGCGAACACAATGATACCAAATTGAAAAACCCTGGACGAGAATTGAGGTGACAAAATTGAAGAGAGTATGCACTTTTCAGAATTACCGCGCGCTCCCGTGAAACGCTGGAGCCCACCCGGGACAGTGCGGGTCTCGCGGGCGTGGTGTGCCAAAGTGTTATTAACATGTATGCCTTGAATGCATCAGAGCCAGGGGATTAAATGTTTGGAAAAGCACAAGATGTAGACATTTTCATAATGAAAAATTTGAAGATTAATAGAACTACAAACTAATCATCTGTAAAGATGTTTGCCACCTTCCCAGACTATACTTACATGGGCCGTTTTCCTGCAAGTCTGGCAGCAGCATCCATGAGGTATGCGGGAAGCCAATGTTGCAGAAGGACGGCAATGGTATTGAGTGTCTTGTGCTGAGTGAAGTGAAGATTTGGATACCAGACCACATCATTCATGGCATTCCTCCGCAAGGCTGATATCCCGTGTTCATTTATCTCTCCCCACCTCACAGGCCGCTCCATGCCCGACACACAGTTGTACACTCTCAATTCAGTGTTTTGTCTGCTAGAAGATTCATTAATTACCAGTAATTAGTTGCTGCATTTTTTTTTATTTTATACAAAGGTACAATATAGAAATACTGTATACCCTTAAGGACTTTGTGGTACATGTATATCTTTTGAACTTATCTAGAAATCATTAAATAATAAGATTCACAATACACTGTATTTATCCACAAAATCACTGACTGCCTGTGCAGTATATAGTTCTAAATATAAATTCATATACAACTGGGAAAACATTTGTGCTTTTCAAGGTTCAACTCATATTATACTCTGTATTTTAGAAAAATCTAACTATATACTGTAACTATTATTTACAAATCCCTTTATGTGAGAGATATGAGAGATGAGGAAACAATGTAGGCCTTCATACCAATCTCATGTATGCTCAGCTTATATACTGTACTATCACGCAAACTGAAACTATTCTTCCACACTACTAGAGCACTTCACTGTCACTCCCTGTGGACAGTGTAGAATTTCACTGTTGACTGAAACCTACACCTTCATTCACTATCAATATTTTTCTTATATAGTTTCACATACATTAGTTTGATTAACATCTTTGCATGTAACACCTATACTTCTTACTCTTTATACAGCACAATATTTAAAATGCAGGAAATCATGCCTAAAGAATCACAAATACTGTATTAGGCATGGGAATAATGAAATATACCTTTGACCTAAAAAAAAAAGTGGTCATCTAGCTGTACAAATTGTTTATGTACCACAGCCACCTCCTTACTGTATCCAAGTATGAAGACCTCGTCTACAAAGCAATTTTCATTCTAGCACATTACTGCATTTAGGTATGAAGTTTGGCAAATTGTTGTAAATAGCAGCATTGCAGGGCACTGCAATTGCATCGCAAATATACTGTAGTGTTTCAGGCAAAAAATTTTCATGCTTGTTAATCATTCTATAAATGAAACATTTTGTAGTTTTCATATATGTATTACTTTGGTCATTGTGTTGGCCAAGTATTGTACATACTATTGTCACACAAGCTTCAACAGATGTGCTGCAATATTTGTTACTCTCTGTTTAACCCTTTAGTGGACAGTATTTCTACAACCAAGCTACCAAACAGTACTGAATTTTTAAAATGTATGAAATTTCCCCATCCCATAAGAGTGGGAAATGTGGTAAGGATAATAATTATGAATAAACAAATGAATGAATGAACGAATAAATGAATGAATGAATGAATGAATGAATGAATGAATGAATGAATGAAAACATATACTTTACAGTACGTTCAATACAATTTCAAATGTAAAGACTTTGTACCAGCAGCTGAAGTACAGTAATGAGGTCCTAATCTATCTTTACATACCCCTGGAAGTGCTTTTAGTGATAGATTTGTATGCAAAAGTAAGGAAACTACAAACAAAAATCATATATTTTAATATCTATGATGTCTAGGGGCAGTTCGGTATTCAAACACTGGCACACAAAATTTAAACATCATATGATGTTGACCGATGCCCGAAACTTCTACAGAGCATCCCATGATACTGGCCGAAGCAGATGGAGGGACATGTGTCTACATGAATAATTAAAACATCATATGATGTTGACCGATGCCTTATGCTTATAGAGAAAATCATATGATGCTGACCGAAGCGGGGGCTGGAGGGAAGTGCATCTGCCATCAAGATTGTAGGGGCACTGAAGTGGCGAGAGGCCTCATGTAACTGCAGGGTGATGCCATTGATGCCTATGGGCAACTCATGAAACCATATGGTTCACCTCAGTCTTCAAACACTGCTGCGAAAATTAAAAACATCGTATGATGTTGACCAGTACCCTACAGAGAAAGTCATATGAAGATGATCAAGGTTTAACCCTTATGCTGCTCTGCACATCACATAATGTGTGCCTCAGAGTTGCTTCAAATGTCATGTGATATTTACATCCTTCCCAAGTTATTTTCGATCATCAACTGAAGCCTGGTATCTCCTGCACTCGGGCAATTGCCTGCCATCTTTGGAAAAGATATCTTCGGTCTCAGTACCCTTCACCTTCCCACGGCCAACCAATTTTACCGACCTCAAGATAGCCACTATGACACACATTCACCCATTGACACCACCAAAATATTCACAAATTTTTCAGAACTAAGGGTATATTAATGTTCGGAAAGTGATGCTAAATGTAATACAACAGATTAGGAAATAGGCAAGGCCAAAAGTGGTGGCATCATGTGGGAAGGGGGCTCCACGGATCACTTTCCACTACATTTTTCATCTTGTGTGAGAACACTACAACTATGGATAAGAAATAAATGTTTGCTATTGTAGAATTTTGCATAGAAATCTATCACTTTCAAATGTTTGTTTTTACTCTTAGCCACATATAAGGCAGAGATTTTGGACCTTTGGGCTTAGTTTGAGGGTTAAAGGTTACGATAAGTTATATACTGTATCCCCATTTCCTTCTAAGTATCCAGGGTGGTAAGCACTAATTATGTTACCCTTGCTATTAGGTCATATCCAGTATTTCCAATACCATCAAGGTAGCAAGCCTCATATTTTCTAACTAGATGATATGTTTCTTCAGTTGAAGCTACTAACACCACAGCTGCATAGCCCAACTTTGGTCTGATGAATGTTACAAACACGTATCCAGTACTTTTCTATCTATATAATTTAAAATCAACTTGGACAGCATTGCATGGAATATGAATGGATGAGTGGTGTGCAAGATTTGTCCTGTATAGTTAGGTTATTCAGTAATAATTCAGTTGCTCTATGTACCCATAGGCCTAACTATGAAGCCTAGAGTACAGTACTTAACAGTCTTGTATTACATAGTACATCAAGCATGCTCAGTAGTACAGTAGACTCCCGCTCAACCCTTTGAGTGGGAGTTTACTGTTTTGCAGTTTTTCGTGAGGCTCGATTTAGGGATTGAAAAACATTTAATGCAGTTCTAGTAAAAAAAACGTGCTCTTTCCATATATAAAAATGCCTTATTTTTTTATAGAGTACAGTGGAACCTCGGTTGATGACTGCCCTAGAGGACGAATTTTTTGGAAAACGACATCAAATTCGTCGTAAAATTTTAATTGGTACACGATGGTTTACTTGGAAGATGACGTCTGTTCATACACGTATGGGTCGAACGAGCAGATGGTGCTTGGGGGCGAGGGGCAATTAAGGCGCTCTCAGTTGTTTACAAGTCTATCCTGCATAGTGACGACCGATCTTGAATTCTTTGTAAAGAATTTCATTGTTTTTTCTGAACAGTAAAGTTCTTATTATATATCATGCCATGGCTCCCAGGATAGTGAGAGGGACTGGATGGATGGATCGTGGGGGGAGTGGATGGATGGATGGTAAAGTGACTGGATGGATGGTGAGGGCACCAGATGGATGGATGGATGGTGTGGGGACGGATGGATGGATGGTGAGGGGACTGGATGGATGGATGGGGGGGGGGAGTGGATGGATGGATGGATGGATGGTGGGGGGGAGTGGATGGATGGATCGATGGGGGGGGAGTAGGTAGGTGGGTGGGTGGGTGGGTGGGTGGGTGGGTGGATGGATGGACGGATGGATGGACAAAACTGGTGCCCATAATAAATAATGAAAACAAGCCATTGACCACAGTCTATGAACACAAGACTGAGGGTAATAATATAAAGAAGTACCACAGTCTTGTACACAAGGCAAGACTGCCCGGGGAACACAAGACCGAGAGGCATGACCACCACCCACATTCCTCAGGGTAACAGTGTAGAAAATATGAAAGAAACAATATGATTGGTACACCAAAATAGGCCACAGATGGAAACCGAGTACCCAAAGGAGCCACAGAGACATGAAAAAGACATGTCCAGAGCAGAGTTGTAACGAAAGGTAATGAAGGAGGCAGTGATGAGGTGGGGGCTGGAAATGCAGGAGCTCAAGAAGCTCAGGAATGTGTACATCAGTAGAATGATGGGCGAGAGGCAGGCCCAAAGAGCTGAAGACCCCCCCCCCCCAAGCACAGCTAGAAGAGCACAATGAGGCGTGTACAAACTTACCAAAACTACAACGATGCATCGGCAGGGATGAGGGAAACACACACCAATTCACGTACCTCCCTACCCATTTCACAGGCAGACAAACCCACACCTGAGACATGTCACACATAAGTGAACGACTGAATAACCAGTAAGAACTATTGCACATTAACTAAATGAAAAACACGCCAAAAAGCGGGAAAGGAATGATAAATTTAACCGCCTGGCTGCCATATTCAAAGAGTGGATGACAACAAACCACAGCTGTGGGATGGTGCGCCACAAACCTGTGAGCTGCCCTGGCGGAGAGTCATGTCAACTCAAAACATCTCACTCAGAAACCAAGGTTCACAATCTGTAGAGCAAAATTCTTGCCAAATCATAACAATGATACTGCTGATCTGAGGCAAGGAAGGAGTAAGGGTAGCAAAGAAACCGGAAAATAAC
>WNGS01042707.1:47704502-47716924 GCA_020271785.1 Procambarus virginalis
AGGTACCCAATTTATTGTTGGGTAAACAGGGACTACAGTTAGAACAGCCCAGCAAATCCTCCTCAGCCAGGATTTAAACCCAGGCTAAAGCGCTCTCGAAATGCCAGGCGAGTGTCTTGCCACTACGCCACGGGGACTGCTGTATATAACCCCCCCCCCCAATACCTCCCAATAAAACTAATTACCTCAACCTAGGGGTAAATTTAGTCCAGCCTGGGACCTGTAAAGTCCCCACATTGAACTTATTTTATTTTTTTTAACAAGATTTTAGCAACAGGATGTTTAAGGAGCATTAAATATTTAAAGTAAATGTAATGGACAAGATTATGAAATCCCTTATCGTGTAATCTTATTACCTGCATTCTGATAAAATGTGATTGATTTGTAGTGTTTTGGAGTTAGAGAATCCTATGAATGTATCAAATATGGTCTTTACTCGCTTTACCTAAACATTGTAATATGATCGAAGTAGCAACTTATATGAACTTTTTTCTCAGGCCAAGACCAGTGCCAATCTTCTGCTGTTCTACGGGATCACAAAAGCCCCTAACGAGTGATTCACTAGCAGCACACTTGCAGAGGTCGGTACGCTCCTTTCCCTTCAACTCGCCACTGTGGTATCCTGATGGCTCGGCCAAGACCACCAAGCTGATGCATCAGATCCATGTGTATCTAGTGAACATCATCCCAGCACACATTGCCGATACCATAATGTGGGTTCTTGGAAAAAAGCCAATGTAAGTAAATAATTTAATCTTGTTTTACAAGATGTACTTTATTAATCATTCCATAAATTATCAGGTTTATTAGTCATAATTGTTAAAGAAACTGTAGTGTGATGGTTTTAAAAGATTGTGCACGAGGGTTTGTAGATAATTTCCTTAAGGATTGTCAAAGGGAAGTAATTGCCATGTGAATTTTGGTCTGTAGTTTCTGGCTGCATTTTTTGTGCTTGAAGATATCAGTGATATTACTATACAGTAGTACCAATCTTGAGTCTTTTCCATGATTTTTAATCCTTTTCCAGTGATTAAAAAAAATTTAGTAGATAATTAATCAGCCAACACAGCAGGTCCCAGGACTTCTCTCAGGGCAGGAAACCATTGTTGGACACTAGACATTGTTTCATTACTTAATGCAATAAAGTGTAGGCTCAACACCAGTAATTGCACAAAGTGAAACTCTCAGGAAAGTAGGTACAATAATGGCAGGTAATGTGGGCATTTTATATATTGGTCTCCAGGGTTGGGGTTGTAATTTATTGGAGGGTACAGTATTGCTGTATTACAGCTGGTGCTAGAGTATTTTTTTTTTTTTAATTATTTATGGTAAATTTTAAACTGCCAGCTTTGTTTTTTAAATGAGTAGATTAAGAAATGAGTAAAGAATTTGAATAGTCTACTGTACTAGCCATTTAAGTTTGTGCTACCGTGATTTTATTTGCAAGCCTTATTCTTACTGAATTTGATAGTAGTTTATTCATCAAAGTTGATGATTAATTATACTGTCTAGTGAATTTATTTTAATTTGGTGGCTTTTATTGGGAGAAAGTGAATTTTGTATACTGAAAGTTTCTGCCACTTTGTGGTTTGTTTATTTAGTTTGTAAAACCAACATTTGAATGTTAGAAGAATAGAATAATTTTATCTATTATGACTAATCTGCTTATTGTATTTCAGTGCTGTGAAACTGTGCAACCGGATGGTAAAGGCAGTCAGTGCTTTGGAGTACTTCATGCTTCGAGATTGGGTCTTCCACAATACGCAGACTCAGTGCCTGTGGGACACACTTTCTCCTGCTGACAAAGAAATATTTCATTTTGATGTAGATGATCTTGACTGGGATGAATATATTGAGACCTATCAAAAAGGCTGTAAGCAGTATATCATGAAAGAGAATCTTGAAGATATACCAAAAGCTAGAAAAGTAATGCACATTATGCACTTCTTCCACCGCCTTGTACAGTTAGCAATGATGTACGGTGTCTGGTGTGTGTTATCCTCAGACTCTGCCACCAGTTGCTATACTCTCTTCTTCAGTGGTGCCTCAAAGCTGCTTTCACTCTCTCCTATTTTGGCAGCAGCAGAAGAGGTAGACGTTGAAGTTGATGTTTTATAAATTGTAATGAAAGTCACTTGGTTATCTAGGATACATCCAGAGGTTTGGTCAGTGAATGAGTTATATCTGTTCCCTAGGTATGTTTCCTAGACTGGCCCTAGTGATGACATCTAGGTGTGTACAATAATTCCAAGGATATTCCTAAGTCGATTACAGTGACTAATAGACAGCTACCCCTGCACTCGAAGAATAATCTCTAAAGGCTTGCGTAATGAATGAGAGTCACATCAGAATCCTAAGAATGGAGTTGTGGCCGAGGTGACGTCATCCAAGCGGTAGCTCGCTCAGACACCACACTGACATAAGCATCTACCTCGTGAGCTCTGATCGAGGCACTGAGGAAGGCCTCGCCTTTGTGCCCCAACTAATTGGGCATTTTGCTTGCTAGTGGATCCTCCTTGGCAACTGAACAGATTGTACCTTATGCTTGTCCTTAAAAATACAGCTTTTCAGGGAAAGTTCTTCTACATGCAGAAGACTTCTGTCCATTATTTGTAATGCTATATTAACAAGCATTTGGGAAATTTGTTGCTAATATCTAAGGTAGGACATTTATTAGTGTAAACCATGTAGAGTATGGAGTGGTATTTGGAGGCCACAATTAAGCAACATCTTGTAAACGAATGCTCAAATTACCAGAGTTCTGGTTTATTAGGTATTAGTGATACAAGTAATACCTCGTTTTGTAAATAGTATAAAGCATGTAACAATTTTCTGGCCCAAAAATGTAAATCGTCAGTATTTTATATTATGTACTGTAAATGTTTTTAATTACAGCAATGAAGTTGAGTCGTTGTTCATTTGTCAGTAATTAATATAAATAATAATTAACAATACAGTAAATGTAGTACGGTTCTAACTGACTGTAAAGCATGTTTATGTATAATGTTAGGTTAAGGTTGCATTTTACTCATTGTCATGACAATACTTTTTTATCACGTTAAATTTCATTTCTAGAAGAAAAATCAATAAACCTGAGCATGCATGAAACATAAGATTACTTATGTATACCAAATTTTTAAGTTCTCGGGTTATTTGATTTTCTGATCGGATAGTGATGGTCTTGGCCATTCTTGTTATGCAGGTCTAGTTGTGATGGGTCTTGGGTGTTAACTAGGTGGTGATATTTACAGAACCTAATGGCATACAGTAATGGAATGTTATGAATCATGTCTTGACAGTTCTTGTATCATTTGTGCATGGATGGTTCTCGGTTTGCATTGTGGTAATGTTCCTGTAAAATCTGTGTAAAGCAAAGTTCAATGCTTCATGATAATCATGCTGCCTGCCATACAGGCAGCATAAAACTCTCCTTTTCTTGGATCTTTCTTTGCAACCATTCTTACCATAAAAATCTGAGATGGAGAGTCCCCCTCCCTCCCTTTCCCAAACACCTGGTTTCCAGTTTTCATAAAGCTCCTAAAAATAGGAAATGTGGAATTTAATAAACAGCTGAATGTATGGCTTGAGATTAAATATACATTGGAAGCTGCATCCAACTTTTAAAAGCCCCCTCCTCCTAATTATTGTATTTGGGTATATTTATGCATCCCATCATTTGCTCTTGGAGCTGTGAACTGTAGTTTCTTCCATCACTTCTGGCTCAAAAGTTCATTAAACTTGTTTGCCACTCATTGCATATTCAGGCTCATTCATGCTTCAAATGTCACATGTTCCCATTATTCTATTGCCCCTTACCTGTTTTCACTTTGTCTATTTGTCTAAATTTCATGTTTGGTGTGATTTAATTGTCTTTGCCCGTTTGAATAATTTCTCTTGCCGATGATAACGCAACATAATTTTCATCTTGTGCTTTAGCATGCTGGAGCTTTCTTCTAGGTCTGGTCTAATGTATAGTGTGTATAGTATTTTGAAGGAGGATTTTTTGCTTTAGTTCTTGAAAGCCTTGTTCTGTATATGCAGCTTTTGTTATTCTGTTGATATAGGCCTCTGGTTTTAGGTGGGTGCAATAGCTACATCCAGCTCTACCTTTTTTTGATTCCTGCAATGGCTTAAGTTTATGATCTGCATACATTGCCATTTCATTTACTTCAGGAAGCCATTTACAAACATCAGTATTGATCCAATTACCAAACCATGAGGGACCTTGCTTGCCACTTCTCCTCTCAATAGGACACTTTACCCATTTGATACACTAATGCTGTTCAATCTCTCGTTACCTCATTTTATTTTTTTTAAATTTGTGTAGAAAGTTTGGCAATCTAGGAAGTTTCTTAAATGTAAGCTCATTATTTTGCAGGTATAGGGAAATTTCTAATTTGTTAGCATATTGTGTATATAGTAGAGCATTATGCAGTGCTGTATCTATGCTGCTGCTTCCAATATCCAAAGCAAGATTTGATTTTGGCCGACTCCTCTGCTTAAATCCAATTTTTTCAAGTACATTTTCAATTACCACCATTGATAATGGTTTCGACCCTTGGATCATTGGCAAAATCTCCAGAATCCATCATAAAGTTCTTCAAACATCAAATTGCTTTAGTATATTCCTAATTAACAACGTTGTTTGCTGTTCATTTTCTACTTGTATGGCTGTGTAATAGCAGTAGCTGACCTCTGGCTTTAGCTGCCATCCCTGCAGACACAGTTTTGAAACATTCATAATTGTATAAAATAAATTTTAATCCTAATATTTAACATGGAAGGGGAAGATTTTTTTGTTTACCTTATAGAAGGGTTTTTGCATCATACCCCTTTCCAATTTTGATGAGCATGTCTGCCACTGTAAATTCATATTGTATACATATATAAAATGTGTATTTCCACTGTTGAAACATTGTGTGATTAGGCTAAAAGCTTGAAGGTTGACTCTGATTCATAGTTGTTTGAAAGTTGTACAATTGTTTCCAGTTGTAAATAGTGTTATATGCTTTAGGAAGTAGTTAACTAGGATTAAATAACTTAGATTTGTAAAAATTTGTTTAAGAAATGGACAAAATATCATTGTTAATATTGTTTTACATGAAATACATGTCACTTGACAACTATTTACAGTATTTTGATATCAATTTATTTATGAAATTAATTTTAGTTAATTTTAGGCAACTGAAGTTGGTCCAAAGCCATTTGAGAGAACTTGTTGCCTGTATCTTATTCCCTTTTTTATTTAAAGCAATGTACAGTGACTGATATATACTTCATTGCCAGTAACTTGTCTTTTAAGCATCTAGTGTAAATAGCACTGAATTGTATATGTTGGCGTCAGCAGTCACGAATATGAGAAATAATATGTATAATATATATTGTTTATATTGAGCTTTTCCTTCATGATAAGTAGCTGTACTACCATGAAGAAGATTGAAGTACTTTGCAATTTTGAAGGCATCGCCAGCAGCTGCTGTTCCCACTTCTTGAGTCTCGGGACAACAGTAACATTGTGATGCTGCAATATTGTCTTGTACTCTTTATTTTAATTTTGGTTATCACTATATATATACTGTATATATAATGAACATCACAATTATGGTATGTTTTAATAATTAAGCTGTAATTTGAATTGCCACATGTACAATACTTTTTTCTATTTAATGTTTATTCACTGAATACACTATAAAGAAAAAAATCTTAAATTACAAGTTTCACTACCTTTTTAGGACCTCATCATTGTTGTCTGCACCTAATCACCAATTCTGCTCTGCAGAGTTCTGGCACTCATTATATAAAAATAAAATAAAAATAAAATAAAATAAAATGTTTAGGTAAGGTACATACATACATACAAGGGATTATACAAAGAATGATTGATTTATAGATAGGGCTAGTACATACAGTGCCTAAAGCCACTATTACGCAAAGCGTTTCGGGCATGAAAAACTTAAATGACTAAAGCTTAATACTGAGTATAAAGAATGAAATGTGTAGAGAACAATTAAATATTGGGATAAAAAGGGGGAAAAGCGGCACAAATACAATTGGGTCAATAAACAGCATTGTTTAAAAAAAAAAATGGGTTGACAATAGAGGGGTAAGGAAGGTTACAGGGAATTTATTAGGTAGTGCTTTGTTTTTATCTTGAACTATAACCAACTAAACATTTCCGATAACTTTACTAACTGAATACACAAATGATGACTACAAAAGAACATTGCTCTTAACATAACTGGTAAAAAAAAAATAGATTTTGTTTGAAAATAAGACTTAAATAAAATTTTCAATTTTAATGGTTTGAAGATTAATAGTTGTCTCAAATTTATTTTTGTATCCAGCAACCAATACAAAGGCATGGAGAGGGGATGTATGTATTCCTGAAAGGAACATCTGGCACCAGCAACAATTACTAAAGATGGAAGGGTTTGACTACCAAAATTACCTTTGCTACTTACCTTGTCTATTGTACTTTAAGGGGAAGACAACAATTGAAAATGTATAAAGTTCTGTCACCCTTCTCAACATGGGTTGGAAGGATTGTGCCAAGGCTCGCATTTGGCAAGATGGTCTTTGAAACCTGAACTGGAGCATCACCAATGAGAGAGGGGGGCAGCTAACCAAGCAGTCACCTTAGAAGAACCTTGATGATTCGTGTGCCAATCTGGATGGGAATAAACTGAACATGAGCATCTACGGAGTCTATAAGGTCAGCTATGAATGTGCAAATCATCAGGGCAGATGAAATCAGGTGATGTTAATATTTGAGAGACAATAGGTTCAAGCAGGTCATAGATTGTAGCAGCCATGATGGGAAATGTGTGCGCACTATGAGAAGGACATCACCTCGAAGTCTGTCACTCCAGGTGACGTGGTAGTCACCAGTGGGGACTTGCTCAACCTTACCAATGGGAAGGGAGATGATCTGAAGGGTTAGACAAAGCCTGGTTTGGGCCCACCACAGCTTGAGGTAAGGAACCTGATCTTCCAATACAGTTGGTCCAAGTCAGGTGGGGGGGGGGGGCCTGGTCACCCACCTATTCTATGAATCTGAGGAGAAATGCAGTCAAAGTGCTATTACACAAACAGGCAGAACCAATTTGTTTCCCCTAAACTCCAGGACAAGTTAAATCTGTAATCATGAGGTTAAGTAATCATCGAGCATGCTTAGTGCCAATATGGCTGGGCTAAAGCCAAATTTTTCATTTGACTAGTTACATAATAGTATGGATTTTGTTTGTTTCCTGCCAATGTTTTTAGTATCACTTTCAAACTGGAATACCAGTACTGTACAAAGTTATTGATTATAATGATTTACTGCATCAAGATGAAGCTGCTCTGGCATATATTTGTTTTTCATTTAACGTCTACATTTATGGTAGCCTGGGTTTACCTAGTGTTGGAGAGGACAACTAACATGTCTGTCCCAGGCCTCGTGACCACACGAGATTTATTATACTCTTAGTCAAGATTACAGTACTAATACACATTTCACAGCTTCTCTGGCATTTTTCCCTTAACTGGCCAATTTCTGCGTTTATGGTAGCCTGGGTTTACCCACAGTGTTTCAGAAAACACGTGAAACATTAGTCCAGCATGAGTTGTCAATTCTGAACCTCTGTAGTTTGGTTCCCAGTACGCAAGGTGGAAGCCTCGTGCCTGGAGACCTCGTAGTATCCTGCGAAAGGCATTTAAGTTTATATAAAAATTTTAACCAGAAAGTGCTTTGTTATCTACATACAGTATCTGTTGACTAATTGCAATAAATTTGCTTTCCACTTAAACTATGCACACTGGATTGAATTTAATCATCTTCATTTAAACCCTCAAATCGATCGATCCACTTATGTAAAATCACTTTATGTATGTACCTTTCCTGAATAAACATATTTATATTATTTATATATTAAGTGTACATTATAATTCTTTACTTTCTGCCTTGGGAGATCTTGATAAGCCTAAAAAAAGTCATCCAAACGCCGATAGTGGGAAACCATAATTAAAGATGAATACATAGTAGTAATCACCAACCTGAGATACTTGGCAGCACTGGCTAGTAGAGAGTGGTGATCCTGGGAGCTCGCCCTCCCCTCGCGCAAGTCCTCTAGATGTACCTCAATAGACAGCTGTTGTGTACCTTCAAGTATGTCTGTCTGTAATGGAAAGGTGCCAGTGGCAAGTGCTCTTTAAGACCTCTTTCTTATACTGTAATATTAGCATTATATATATATATATATATATATATATATATATATATATATATATATATATATATATATATATATATATATATATATATATATATATATATATATATATATATATATATATATATATATATATATATATATATATAAAATGTACACACAGACACACACAAGAAGGTACATTCGGTTTATGAGAGTACATGGCATTGATGTTTTTATATTCTTGTAAAGGCACTCATAGCGTTTCAGACAGGTCCTTCATCTAACAGATAATTTTAAATAGGTAATTTCTAGCAAAATTGAACAAAATTAACAGGTACATTGTAAAAAATTTTTACAAATATTGATAGGTACATTATAGTAAAATTTGAGGATTATCAACCGGGTTGTTAAGCATAATTTTAGGATTATTTCTAGGTACAGTATATAAAAGTAAAATATGCGTTCAATATAAAATCCATGATATAAGATGATGGCAGTCATTATAACGGTGAAGTTGTATGGCTTAGGTATATTTTGGGGGAGTGGGTAACACACGATACAGTGCGCGCGTGAAGCACTAGGTAGAAAACTAGGATGAAATTAGGTACTTTTTAGTTTTACTGTTGAATAAGGGGTAGCTATGTTGGATAGCTTTTCAGTTCGTTAGGGAGTTCCATGGACTAGGTCCCTTTATTTGCAGAGAGTGCACACAGATTTAGTTTGACTCTGGGGATATCAGAGAGATATTTATTTCTGGTGTGATGATTATGGGGTCTATTACAACTGTCAAGGAAAAGTTTCAGATCAGGATTTGCATTTAGGAAAATGGCACAAGTTGAATATATATTATAACGCAGTTCTTTGCTATTTCCTTGGTGCAGAAACTGTACATTTTACAAAATTGTAACAGTTTTATAATAAATGGTAAGGGCAATTATAGCTTGTGTAACAAGATTTAAGCTTTTCACAAAAAGCTCTTTTTTGAGCTGCATTATTAGCTGCTTCCTGATGAAATATTCTACTATGAACACGGACAGTGATCATGCAGGGCCAACACAGGGCTCGCTGACTTTCAAGCATCCATGTAGACTACTTACTTGTATTACTCGTACTCCAAAACGGGTACAAGTTTGGAGTATTAGAAAGATTGTGTCTATGTGAGTGGACTTACATATAGTAATATGTATCTTTAAGAGCAAATGTGTGGTTCTCTGTCTGTCTGTCTGTCTGTCCTAGGCTGAAGGCCAAACACTTGCCTCATTCAACTCTGCAAGGTGAATGGTCTGGGGTACGGGACGGGCATAAGCTGGTCGGGGTCAGTCCTATTGGTTCTAATAACAAGAAGCCTCCTCGCCCATTTGATTTTCATGAAATGTGAAGTGTAACTGATGACGCATTTTCTGTACCTTTGAAGTTACTCCCTCCGTTTACCGTACATTTCATGATTTACTAAAAAGTAATTAACTGAATTCATCTGGGTTACATTGACGATAGTGAGTACGGAGGATGGCTACAGTGTAGAGAGTGAATACTGAAAAGGGTTATGGCGAAGATAGTATGTAGTGAACAGGCTTTACGACGAAAGGGGGATGGAAAAGATGAGGGGGGGATGGGAAAGATGAGGGGGAGGGTTAGGGAAGATGAGGGGGATAGAGAACAACGGGAGAGGAAGGAGGGAAGGTGATGGGGAAAGAAGGGAATGGGAGGTAGAGGGGGGGGGGGAGGGTGAATTGAGACAGAAAGGTGAAATTGGGGGGGTGGGAGAGGTACACCCCCGGGCACCACCGGTGACTCCTCTAGTGACGTTATGCGGGCAACAGTAGTTAGGTGTTAACATTTTTGTAGAGCTCATTCCGGCTCACAAAAAAAAAAAAAAATATTCTCGTAAGATTTTGAAGTCAATTATAATTTTGAAGGCACCCCCAACCCTCCACCCACAAAATAGTGGTTAGTTAATGGTTTCTTAGGCAAAATTTAAAAAAAATAATTATATATTTACCGTCTTAAGTTAATTTATTGGATGTTATTTTTTAAACCGAATATAAAGTAACCAACCATTGAAGACCCCACAACTTAACCTCTCATAACCCCAGAACTTGTATAACATCGAACCCTTTCCTAACTAGCAGCTCTAGCTACCAGTCCCTACCTTAAACACAGTCTCCTCCAGCACGTCCCACTCGGCCCCTTCAATGTCCAGCTTGAGGTAGTGGAGTTGGTGATGAACGTGGCCGAGTCTGGCCATGACGGCGGGCAGCGGCCAGTACTCCACCAGGTAGGGTTCAGCTGCCTTGTCATCTCCTTGGTATTGCAGCTCTTTTAAGAAATACGTCCCCATACGCACCTTGTAAAATGTCAGCCTGGAAAAAATCAAAGCGCACCCTGCTCACTGCTCCCTGTCCAATTCTAGTGCACCCTGCTCACTGCTCCCTGTCCAATTCTAGTGCACCCTGCTCACTGCTCCCTGTCCAATTCTAGTGCACCTTGCTCACTGCTAGTGCTCCCTGCTCACTGCTAGTGCACCCTGCTCACTGTTTCCTGTCTAATTCTAGTGCACCCTGCTCACTGCTAAAGCTCCGTGACCACTGCTAGTGCACCCTGCTCACTGCTAATGCTCCGTGCTCACTGCTAGTGCCCCTGTCCACTACTAGTGCTCGCTACTCACTATTAGTGCTCCCTGTCCACTGCGAATGCTCCCTGCTCACTGCTAATGCTCCCTGCTCACTGCTAGTGCTCCCTGTGCACTGCTAATGCTCTCTACTCACTGATAATACTATCTGCTCACAACTAATGCTCCCTGTTCATTGCTAGTGCTCCCTGGCCACTGCTAATGCTCCCTGCTCACTGACAATACTATCTGTTCAGTACTAATGCTCCCTGCTCACTGCTAGTGCTCCCTGACCACTGCTAATGCTCCCTGCTCACTGACAATACTATCTGCTCACTACTAATGCTCCCTGTCCACCTAATACTCCTGCTCACTGCTAATGCTCCCTGCTCACTGCTAGTGCTCCCTGTCCACTGCCAATGCTCCCTCCTCACTGATAATACTATCTGCTCACAACTAATGCTCCCTGTTCATTGCTAGTGCTCCCTGGCCACTGCTAATGCTCCCTGCTCACTGACAATACTATCTGTTCAGTACTAATGCTCCCTGCTCACTGCTAGTGCTCCCTGACCACTGCTAATGCTCCCTGCTCACTGACAATACTATCTGCTCACTACTAATGCTCCCTGTCCACTGCTAATGCTCCCTGCTCAATGCTAATGCTCCCTGCTAATGCTCTCTGCTCACTGCCAATGCTCCCTGCTCACTTCTAATGCTCCCTGCTACCTGCTAGTGCTCCCTGCTCACTGCCAATCCTCCCTGCTCACTGCCATCCCTGCTCACTGCTAATGCTCCCTGCTAGTGCTCCCTGGCCACTGTTAATGCTCCCTGCTCACTGCTAGTGCTCCCTGCTCACTGCTAGTGCTCCCTGCTCACTGTAGTGCTCCTGTCCACTGCCAATGCTCCCTGTTCACTGCTAATGCTCCCTGCTAGTGCTCCCTGCTCACTGCAAGTGTTCCCTGTCCACTGCTAATGCTCCCTGCTAGTGCTCCCTGCTCACTGCTAGTGCTCCCTGCTTAGTGCTAGTGCTCCCTGGCCATTGCTAATGCTCCCTGCTCACTGCTAGTGCACCCTGTTCACTGCTAGTGCTCCCTGTCCACTGCCAATGCTCCCTGCTCACTGCTAATGCTCCCTGCTAGTGCTCCCTGCTCACTGCTAGTGCTCACTGCCCACTGCTAATGCTTCCTGCTTACTGATAATGCTATCTGCTCACTACTAATGCTCACTGCTCACTGCTAATGCTCCCTGCTCACTTCTAATGCTCCCTGCTCACTGCTAATGCTCCCTGCTCACTGCTAATGCTCCCTGCTCCCTGCTAGTGCTCCCTGCTAGTGCTCCTGCTAGTGCTCCCTGCTTCACTTCTAATGCTCCCTGCTCACTGCTATGCTCCTGCTAGTGCTCCATGCTCATACCTAGTGCTCCCTGGCCACTGATATGCTATCTGCTCACTACTAATGCTCCTGCTCACTGCTAGTGCTCCCTGCTCACTGCTAATGCTCCCTGTTCACTGCCCATGCTCCCTGCTCACTGCTAATGTCCGTGAGCAGGGAGCACTAGCAGTGAGCAGGGAGCATTAGCAGTGGCCAGGGAGCACTAGCAGGGAGCACTAGCAGGAGCAGAGA
>WNGS01042707.1:47716949-47742599 GCA_020271785.1 Procambarus virginalis
TGCGCGCGTGTGTGTGTGTGTGTGTGTGTGTGTGTGGTGTGCGCGTGTTGCGCGGTGTGCGCGTGTGCGCGTGTGCGCGTGTGGCGCGCGCGCGTTGTGCCGCGCGTGTGCGCGCGTGTGTGCGCGTGTGTCGACGCGTGTGTGCGCGTGTGTTGCGCGTGTGTGTGCGCAGTGTGCGCGTGTGCGCGCGTGTGCGCGCGCGCGTTGTGCGCGCGTGTGCGCGCGTGTGCGCGCGTGTGCGCGTGTGTGCGCGTGTGTGGGTGCGCGTGTGGGTGCGCGTGTGTGCGCGTGTGTGCGCGTGTGTGCGCTCGTGTGCGCGTGTGTGCGCGTGTGTGCGCGTGTGTGCGCGTGTGTGCGCGTGTGTGCGCGTGTGTGCGCGTGTGTGCGCGTGTGTGCGCGTGTGGTGCGCGTGTGTGCGCGTGTGTGCGCGTGTGTGCGCGTGTGTGCGCGTGTGTGCGCGTGTGTGCGTCGTGTGTGCGCGCGTGTGGCGCGTGTGTGCGCGTGTGTGCGCGTGTGTGCGCGTGTGTGCGCGTGTGTGCGCGTGTGTGCGCGTGTGTGCGCGTGTGTGCGCGTGTGTGCGCGTGTGTGCGCGTGTGTGCGCGTGTGTGCGCGTGTGTGCGTGTGTGCGTGTGTGCGTGTGTGCGTGTGTGTGTACTCACCTAGTTGTACTCACCTAGTTGTGCTTGCGGGGGTTGAGCTCTGGCTCTTTGGTCCCGCCTCTCAACCGTCAATCAACAGGTGTACAGTTTCCTGAGCCTAATGGGCTTATCATGATCTACACTTGAAACGTGTATGGAGTCAGCCTCCACCACATCGCTTCCGAATGCATTCCATTTGTCAACCACTCTGACACTAAAAAAGTTCTTTCTAATATCTCTGTGGCTCATTTGGGCACTCAGCTTCCACCTGTGTCCCCTAGTGCGTGTGCCCCTTGTGTTAAACAGCCTGTCTTTATCAACCCTGTCGATTGGCCCCTGAGAATCTTGATGTGGGATCATGTCCCCCCTAACTCTTGCTGTCTTCCAACGAAGTGAGGTTTAATTCCGGCAGTCGCTCCGCGAGACCGATCTCTCAACTCGGGTACTAGTTCGGTGGCAAACCTTTAAATTGACCCTTTTCCAGTTTAGTCTTATGCTTGACTAGATAGGGACTCCATGCTGGAGCCGCATACTCCAGGATTGGTCTGACATATGTGGTATATAATGTTCTGAAAGATTCCTTACACAAGTTTCTAAAGGCCGTTCTTATGTTAGCCTAACCTGGCATATGCTGCTGATGTTATCCTCTTGATATGAGCTTCAGGGGGACAGGTCTGGCGTGATATCAACCCCCCAGGTCTTTCTCTCTCTCTGACTCTTGAAGTATTTCATCTCCCAAATGATACATTTTATCTGGTCTCCTGCTTGCTACCCCTATCTTCATTACATTACATTTGCTTGGGTTAAACTCTAACAGCCATTTGTTCGACCATTCCTGCAGCTTTGTCCAGGTCTTCTTGAAGTCTCAAGCTGTCCTCCTCTGTCTTAATCCTTCTCATAATTTTGGCGTCCGCAGCAAACATTGAGAGGAATGAGTCTATACCCTCTGGGAGATCATTTACGTATATCATAAACAGGATAGGTCCAGTACAGAGCCCCTGTGGGACTCCACTGGTGACTTCAGCGCAGTCTGAGGTCTCACCCCTCACTGTAACTCTCTGCTTCCTATTGCTTAGGTACTCCCTTATCCACTGATCCACTGGAGCATCTTCCCTGTTACTCCTGCCTGTTTCTCCAGCTTATGCATCAACCTTTTTATGGGGTACTGTGTCAAAGGCTTTCCGACAGTCCAAAAAAATTGCAGTCCGCCCACCCTTCTCTTTCTTGCCTAATTCTTGTGTGTATGTAGGTGTGTGTATATGTATGTGTGTGCATGTGTATAAAGTATATATGGAAGCTGATCAGAATTACTATTTCTCATTTGTAAATGCACATTAACGACACTATGTAAAAGACACATCGAACACTTTATGTAGGGCAAAAGTAAATCTGTGTATCTATGTATTTACGTATGTAGGTTAGCTTAGCATTTTAAAGGCACCGAATCACCTTCTGTGGTTAATTGTTCAATAAACCCCTGAACTATATGTTTAACACATCTCTACCCTGTCCATGGAGGACCGAAGAAAATGTATATATGCCTGGTTAGCATTGTAAAGTGTGGCCACGTCTGTGGTAGAAAACGTCTGTGGTAGGGCCACGTCTGTGGTAGGAAAAAAATGGATGTGTGTGCCTGCGGGCTGCTTCAAGCAACAGCCTTTCAGATCAAGTTATCACAATACAACCCTGGGCCCCAGATTTACACTTACAAGTACCGTGTGTATACTCAGTACTGTGCACTGTACACAGTACTTTATGGGGTACTTGACAATACCCCCATAAGGGCCTGGTGCATAAGATGGGTGAAACAGGCAAGAGTAACTGATTGGGTGCTCCAGTGGAAAAAGCGAGTACCTAACCAACAGGAAGCAGAGTGTTACTGTGAGGGGTGAGACCTCAGATTGGCATGAAGTCACAAGCGGAGTCCCACGGGGTTTCTGTACTCTGACCTATCTTATTTCTGATGAACGTAAATGAACTTCAGAGGGTATAGACTCATCTTCTCAATGGTTGCTGATGATGTCAAAATTTTGAGAAGGATTAAGACAGAGGACAGCATGAAGTTGTCAAGAAGACTTGGACAAAACTGAAGGAAATGGTCCAACAAATGGTTGTTAAGAGTTTAACCCTAACGCTTCGTGTAATGTAAGTGATACAAGAGCAAATGTAATGTAATGGAGGATAGGTGTAGGGAGCAGGAGACCAGATACAAGTTATCATTTGGGAGATGAAATTCATCTAGAATCAGAGGGAGAGAAAGACTTAGGATGGTTGATATCACGCCAGACCTTCCCCTGAAGCCCACATCATCAAGAGGATAACATCAGCGGAATATGCAAGATTGGCCAAAATAAGAACGGTCTTAGAAATTTGTGTAAGGAATCATTCAGAACCTTGTATATCACATATGTCAGACCAATACTGGAGTATGCAGCTCCAGCATAGAGTCCATATGTCGTCAAGCATAAAACTAAACTGGAGAAGGTTCAGATGTTTGCCACCAGAACTAGTACCCTACATGATAGGAGGTAGACAGTTTATTTAACACAAGGGGCACACGCACGAGGCCACACAGGTGGAAATTGAGTGCCCAAAATGAGCCATAGAGACGTTAAAAGGAATTGTGTTAGTGTCGGTAGTTAATAACTGGAATGCACTAGGAAGTGATTTGGTGGGAGGCCGACTCCATACACAGTTTCACAATGTAGATAAAGCCCAGTAGGCTCAGGAATCTGAACACCAGTGTGGTTGACGGGACCAAAGAGCCAAAGCTTCAACCCCCGCAAGCACAACCACGCTAACACACCAGACACCCTAATAGCCAGAACCGCACTGCTTTGCCCAATATGCAAAGCACGATTTGCTTACAGATTGAGTTATTTTTAAAATTCTTGTTATTCTTGTTATTTTTAAATATTTTTCAGTTTGGTTTATTCCAATTAATATTATTCACTGAAATTAAGAACAATGATTACTGACAGGTTAGTTATGTTTGATAAGTTATTAATTTATGTTTTTTAAATATATGGGAAAGTATCATGATCAAAAGGACAAAATTAAAAAAATAAATATTTCAGGAAACCTTTGCATGTTAGGCAACTTGGCCTATTAGGTAAAACAAACACACACACAAACTGTACATACTTGTAAAGTACTTGAAGGAATAATCAGGTTAAGACTGATTACACACCTGGAGAACATTAGGCATGCAAACAAACACCATCATGGGAACAGAGAAGGAAAATCATGCCTTACAAACCTTCTGGAATTCTATGATAACCTAACAAAGAGTAAGGCAGGACAGTGAAGCATGGGCAGGCTGCATATTTCTGGACTGTCAAAGACTGACACAGTACCGCACTGGAGACTTATTCAAACTAGAGAGGCAGGCGGGAGTAAGTGGGAAGACTTGGGTAAGCGCTTACTTAACAGGCAGGAGCCAGAGAAAAGTCAGGGCGGGGGGGGGGGGCGAGAAGTTGGACTGGCGAACAGTAACGAGTGGAGTACCTCAAGGATCGGTGCTGGGACCTGTTCTATTTCTAATATACGTGAACGATGTCTACACGAGTCGAGTCATGTATGTCGATGTTCGCGGATGACCAGAAATTAAGAGGAGAGTTGTGACAAATGAGGAGTGTAGGATACTCTAAGAGAAATTAAACAGCTGCAGAGAAGGGCAGAGAAATGGCTACTGAAGGTCAACACGAACAAGTGCCAAGTTATGACTATTGGACTAGATGACAGGAGACCAAAGTGTCGCCTACACAATGCAGGGAAACTACCTTCCTGTGACGATTCGAGAGAGGACCTGGGAGTGGACGTAACACCTAATCTAATTCTTTGAGGCACACACAATAGGATAACGACAGCAGCGTACTCTACGCTAGCAAAAGTTAGAACGTCATTCAGAATCCTAAGTAATGAGGCATTTCAGAGCGCTTTACACTGTCTACGTATGCAGGGCCATCATGGAGTCCCCTACCTAAAGACACATTAGGAAACTGATAAAGGTTAAAACATTTGCGACGAGGCTAGTCCTAGAGTTGCATGGGATGGGAAAAGAGCGAGCTGAAGGAACTGAACCAGACGACGTTAGAAACAAGGAGGGAGCGGGGAGATATGATAGCAGCTTACAAAATACTTAGGGGGATTGACAGTAGAAATGGACGAATGTTCACACGGAATACCAACAGAGCAAGGAAACATGGGTGGAAGCTGGAAACTTAGTCATGAAGATAATAGAAAATTTCCTTTTAGCGTGATAGTAGTGGGGAAATGTTATGAACTATAGGAGCACATTGTGGAAGCAAACTATTCAAGCTTTAAAACTAGGTATGATGCAGAAGGATAAGTCAATGCTTTAAACAACCGGGGTCTAGAAAGGCGGGATCCAAGAGCCAACTCTCGATCCTGCAGGCACAAATAGAGTACGAATAGGTAAGCATACAGGGCATCGCAGCTGAGTGGGCAGCGCTCGGGGGTCGTAGTCCTAGGGGCAGGGTTTGATTCTCATCCGAGGCAGAAACAGACAGTTTCACCTGGCAGTAAATCTGGGAGTTAGACAGCTGCTTCGTGGAGATTGTGCAGCGGCGGGCGGACAAGACACTGGAAGACATACGGAGTAGACTAAGGAAAAATAGATAGGTTAGAAAAGCGGGGTCCAAGAACAAATAGCTATTCTAAAGGCACAAAAAGTATATACATGCATACCTACATGCATGCATTTATACGAGGACAAACAAGGTACCAGCTGGGAGAGGAGGAAATCATTTGAAGTCGGAATAGACAGATCTGGGGGTTAATTTCACACCAGATCTGTCCCCCGAAGCCCACATCACAAGGATAACATCAGCGGCGTATGCCAGGTCGCGAACATGAGCACTGCCTTCAGAAACTGTAAGGAATCATTCAGCAACCTTGTATACCTAATATGTCAGACCAATACAGGATTATGCAGCTCAGCCTAGTGTCTACATCTAGTCAAACACAAAACGAAGTCAGAAAAGGTTGAGAGGTGTGCCACCAGGCCAGTCAGTCCCCGCAACCCGTCCTCGACTCGAATCCATTACATCCAGCGGTCGACCCACAGACGCATTCATAAATTTTTAAATGCCGTTCATTCAAAACGGGAATTTTTTTCTCAAATATAAATTATATAATATATTAGCATATTGTGTATATATAGGCGATGTTAGGTTAAGTGTTTAGGTTCTGTTGGCGATTATTTGTATGTGTAGTACGTGGGTGAAGCATTTACAGCGTGCTGTGGTTCGAACAAAATTCGTTAGTGACAGCACTTGTTCTGGAATTGTTCGAGCCAAATTAGTTGCGAGTCGTGTTGTAAACCGTTTTTTCCTTCATACACAGAGGGTTAGGCGGGTGTATGGAATCACTTTTGGTCTGTTAGGAGTACAGGACGAGCCCCCGAGCTGAGGGGTATAACTACGAGGAAAGATTACTGAACTGAACTTCACGACATTGGAAGACAAGAGTTAAGGGAGACATGATCACTACCTATAAAATTCTCGGAGGAATTGACAGGGTAGATAACTGTTTAGCACGGGTGATACACGAACAAGTGGAGACAGGTGGAAACCGAGTACCCAAATGAGCCACAGGGACGTTAAAAAGAACTTTCAGTGTCAGTAGTAACAGGTGGAATGCATTAGGCAGTGATGTGGTGGAGGCTGACTCCATACACAGTTTCAAATGTTATATGATAAGAGCCCAATAGGCTCAGGCACCTGTACATCAGTTGATTAACAGTCGAGAAGCGGGAACAAAGAGCCAGAGCTCAACCCCCACAAGCACAACTAGTTTAGTACATACATACGGCCAGGAATGTAGATGACAAAATTAACATTTGGGTCAGCAGGTGGAGTAAGCGTCCAGAGGTACTTTCCCAGAGCACACTGTAAAGTGCCAAAGACTGGAGCCTCGCGAAGCATGGACAACTAAATGGTCTCACTAGTGTAGATGCACACCCGTCCTCGCAAATTTAACAAGTCAATATTGACTTATTAAGTATGTGCATAGGCGACATACTTAACATAATAGTTTCCCTTGAAAATCTTCATAGAAAACACCGACCTTACTTAACCTTGTTAGTATGTTAAGATAGGCATATTATTGCTTCGTAATTTACAATTATTACCTAACCTATACCTATAATAGGTTTAAGTAACAATTGTAATTACGAAGCTATAAGTTGCTTGTTTTAACATACTAACAAGGTTAGGTAAGGTCGGTGTTTTCTATGAAGCTTTTCAAGGGAAACTATTATGTTAAGTATGTCACCTATGCACGCAACTAATAAAGTCATTATTGACTTATTAGATTTGCGATGACGGTTGGTAGATGAGGCTGGGTGTCCAGCCCCCCAGCAGCGGGTTGCCACTAGTTACCACCTGAAGGCCGCCATTATCAGCCACACCGGCACGCACAGTAACCGCAACACAATAGAACAAACGTATGGAGCAACAGAGAGAAGCTGATGACACCAGAGAAACTGTAGCTTGCAAAAATGATAGTTCCCAGATCATCAGAGAGATGCCGAGATACAGATGGTGGTGTGTGCGTATATTGTGGTGCCCCAAGCGTCCCCACGTGCGTATATTGTGGTGCCCCAAGCGTCCGCACGTGCGTATATTGTGGTGCCCCAAGCGTCCCCACGTGCGTATATTGTGGTGCCCCAAGCGTCCGCACGTGCGTATATTGTGGTGCCCCAAGCGTCCGCACGTGCGTATATTGTGGTGCCCCAAGCGTCCGCACGTGCGTATATTGTGGTGCCCCAAGCGTCCGCACGTGCGTATATTGTGGTGCCCCAAGCATCACACGTGCGTATATGTGTGCCCCAAGGCATCCCACACGTGGCTTATATTGTGGTGCCCCAAGCTGTCCAACGTGCGTATATTGTGGGTGCCCCAAGCGTCCACACGTGCGTATATTGTGGTGCCCCCCCATGCGTATTTGGTGCCCATCGTCCACACGTGGCGTATTAGGTGGTGCCCCAAGCGTCCACACGTGCGATATGTGGTGCCCCAAGCGGCCCCACGTGCGTATATTGTGGTGCCCCAAGCGTCCGCACGTGCGTATATTGTGGTGCCCCCCCCAAGCGGCCCCACGTGCGTATATTGTGGTGCCCCAAGCGGCCCACACGGGCGTTATATTGTGGTTGCCCCAGGCGTCCACACGGGCGTATATTGTGGTGCCCCAAGCGTCCCCACGGGCGTATATTGTGGTGCCCCAGGCGTCCACACGGGCGTATATTGTGGTGCCCCAAGCGCTCCCACACGTGCGTATATTGGTGGTGCCCCAGGCGTCCACACGTGCGTATATTGTGGTGCCCCCAGCGTCCACACGTGCGTCTATAGCGGTGCCCCAGTGCGTCCACACGTGCGTATATAGCGGTGCCGGCCAGGCGGTCCACACGTGCGGTATATAGCGGTGCCCCAGGCGTCAACCCGTGCGTATATAGCGGTGCCCCAGGCGGTCCCCACGTGCGTATATAGCGGGGCCCCAGGCGTCCACACGTGCGTATATTCGCGCGCATTCACATACATTTGTCTCTTTTTACTCTGACAGGGTGAGATAGCTGATAGAGAACTAGTGTACAATTAAGCACTTAATCACTGAAGGTGATGACGGTGCTTTTACAGCTCAGGTTATATAGTTACATCACATACATACATACATTGTATAATTGATACATTACATGGTTAATCTTAAATGATAGATAAAGCTGAATTTATGTTTCCAAGACTATAACTACATAATTTCATATAAATTTTATGTGGTAATTAGTCAAGATTAAAAGCATCGCGTACTAAAAGCCTAAAAAAAGGTGGGTTGAGTTAGTATTAAACAAGTTTAAGTTGTATTATTAGGGGCAGACGATCAGTATAATACCGGAGAAGTTCTGCGTGAGGCAGCGCGCGTCCCTCCAGACATGTGCAGGAAGCCTCGGCTCTGTGATCCTGGACGTTGTCACCGCTTTGTGTACCATATTATGGGTGACCCGCGCGGGTGGTGTACCGCACTGTGGGTACCAGCCACGACTGTTTTTAACACTGGTGTGCTGGGGGTACTGTGTTGGATCACTGTGACTTGGTAGCGTTAGTGGCCCGCTCTAATGTAGCGTTAGTGGCCCGCTCTAATGTACGTTAGTGGCCCGCTCTAATGTAGCGTTAGTGGCCCGCTCTAATGTAGCGTTAGTGGCCCGCTCAATGTAGCGTTAGTGGCCCGCTCTAATGTAGCGTTAGTGGCCCGCTCTAATGTAGCGTTAGTGGCCCGCTCTAATGTAGCGTTAGTGGCCCGCTCTAATGTAGCGTTAGTGGCCCGCTCTAATGTAGCGTTAGTGGCCCGCTCTAGCATATTGTTCTCCGCGGGCGGGCGGCAGTGTGGGATGACATGGACGCGTCCCGCACCTCACGAAGCGTTAAGCCACATGTTGTGTGTGATAGTGACTCCTGTAGCACTTTCACTCGGGCCTCTAGATTTCTAAAAGTCTTCAGTTGGGTTCAAAGTCTCGTGCTTAATGTATCGTGTAATGTTATTGTTTTGTACAGTGGCAGCTTTGGTATTTTTCTTGCATTTCCCTTCGGAAATATATAACGGTCAGCTTTATATGTTTAAGTTAATGATTCATCTTTTATAACCGGTTTTCTTTATTCAGTATATATCTATTGTGTTTTATTCAGTATATATCTATTGTTTTATTCAGTATATATCTATTGTGTTTTATTCAGTATATCTATGGTGTTTATTTAGTTTTAAAATGTTTAATGTTAATTATTACTAATGTTATTCCTGTGAACATGCAAAAGGCACTATTAGGTAGCTGTTGTCGCCCCATGTATATATGTGTCTTATATGCAAGTTTTCTTTAGCCATTTAATTTGTTTTCGATAAACGTAGGACTATTACTATGACGCTTGTCTTGCAATATCTGCGTATATTTCATCATACACCTGTGTGTGTGTGTGTGTGTGTGTGTGTGTGTGTGTGTGTGTGTGTTGTGTGTGTGTGTGTGTGTGTGTGTGTGTGTGTGTGTGTGTGGTGTGTGTGTGTGTGTGTACTCACCTATATGTACTCACCTATATGTGTCTGCAGGATCGAGCATTGACTCTTGGATCCCGCCTTTCGAGCATCAGTTGTTTACAGCAATGACTCCTATCCCATTTCCCTATCATACCTGGTTTTAAAATTATGAATAGTATTGGCTTCCACAACCTGTTCCTTAAGTGCATTCCATTTTCCCACTACTCTCACGCTAAAAGAAAACTTCCTAACATCTCTGTGACTCATCTGAGTTTCTAACTTCCATCCATGTCCCCTCGTTCTGTTACTATTCCGTGTGAACATTTCGTCTATGTCCACTCTGTCAATCTCTCTGAGTATTTTATACGTTCCTATCATGTCCCCCCTCTCCCTTCTTCTTTCTAGTGTCGTAAGGCATAGTTCCCCTCAGGCGCTCCTCATACCCCATCCCTCGTAGCTCTGGGACGAGTCTCGTTGCAAACCTCTGAACCTTTTCCAGTTTCATTATGTGCTTCTTTAGATGGGGACTCCATGATGAGGCGGCATACTCTAAGACTGGCCTCACGTAGGCAGTGTAAAGAGCCCTAAATGCCTCCTTACTTAGGTTTCTGAATGATGTTTCTGAATGTGTGTGTGTGTGTGTGTGTGTGTGTGTGTGTGTGTGTGTGTGTGAGAGAGAGAGAGAGAGAACCACACATGTTTAAGTGGTTTAAAATAAATTATCGCAGTAGACTCTCGACCAGTTGAACCATAGTTAGTCCAAGGTAGTGTCGATTGAGACTTCTTGCTGTCAACTACGGCTCGTGCTTGGGTTTATATTGGGTTAAGTTTGTTACTTTAATTAAATCTTGCTAGTTTATCCAAAAATATATGCTTAGAGTAAGTTGGTGTTAGCCATTAGCCATCTTGTCATTTAAGCTCAATTTAGAGCAATTTTGCCGTCTTAGAAAGAGGAATGGTGGCAATGGTGAGGAGGAAGAGCTCGATAAGATGTTAGGTATTGTGACGTTGTTACTCTAGATGTTGGATATCTATGGTTAGCTTGGACTGTGTCATCTTGTCGTTGACTAACTTGCGACATGGAGATACGACCACGGTACACATCGTTGTATTATGTATTGTGTAGCATAGTTGTGGTTATGGGAACCCCGTTAGTTCAAGGACCTTACGACAAGAGACTTTATAAACACACATTCACACACTCCCCCTACTCCCCCCCCCCACCACACAGAGGCTCCACCTGCACCTGGGGGTCTGGTAGCTGAGTAGACAGCGCACGGGACTTGTCATCCTAAGGCCCCGGGTTCGATACCCGGCGCCGGCAGAGACAAATGGGCATATTTTTCACCGCTGATGCCCCCTGTTACCTAGTAGTAAATAGGTACCTGGGAGTTACGGGCTGCTTCCTGGGGGAGTCTGTACTCGCCTATTTGTGCTTGCGGGGGTTGAGCTCTGGCTTCTTGGTCCCGCCTCTCAACCGTTTGTCTCGAAAAAATAGTAGTTAGTAACAGTTGATGCGGGCCGAAAGAGCTGAGCTCAACCCCTCCGCAAGCACAACTAGGTGAGTACACAGCTCGCTAGCACCGTGAACACCTCACTCGTACGGGGAGATCCTAATTTTACACAATGCAGAACTATACTCCACTTACGTGGAGCTGTAGTTCTAAAACTCCTAGAATCTGTAATAAGATTGTTTTGTCTTGGGAAACGATGGTAGTGATAGTTTGTATGTAACGCTGAGTGAGCGTTAACCAGAGGTGGGGGAGGAAGCACCATTCACTCGGTGCCACAACCCTGGAATGTAGCAGAGTTCCTTGTTAATAAAAGTATCTAGAAAAGGTTTGTGACGGCACTGGGAATAACTTGTTTGGCTGGTTGATTATGACTGCGGTTAGCGCCTGCATGTCAGTGGTAATTGGGACGTCGTATTGACCGTCGTATTGACCATTGACGCCCGGGTTCGATCCAGGCGCCGGCGAGAAACAATGGGCAGAGTTTCTTTCACCCTATGCCCCTGTTACCTAGCAGTAAAATAGGTACCTGGGTATTAGTCAGCTGTAACGGGCTGCTTCCTGGGGAGGAGGCCTGGTCGAGGACCGGGCCGCGGGGACACTAAAGCCCCGAAACCTCAAGATAACCTTCAACTGTGAATGTGTCGGGTAAAGGACGTAATGTCAAAAAAATATATATTTTTTTACATTAAGTATTTGTAACCAAAGGTTAATAATAGGCAATACTTTAGTTGTACATTTTCAAATGCTAAAAATTACACATTCAAAATGTATAAATAGAATGTATATACATATTCCTGTTTAATAATGCTGACAACCGCTTGTTTAAAATAGTAGTGAGTGGATGTCGTAATTCACAATGTTTGAAAGCAATATAGACCTCGAGCATTCATAACATACCATAACACAACACAACAGGAAGGTTTCATCATGGCTTCATCCCCCCCCCTCCCCCACCATCCACCTTTTGTCCAATTTTCCTTATAAATAAATAAATACGTTTATTCAGGTAAAGTACATACATACAAGTGATATTACATTAATGGATTGATTTATAGATAGAGCCAGTACATACAATGCCTAAAGCCACTATTACGCAATGCGTTTCGGGCAGGAAAAACATTAATATCTAGAACTTAATACTAATTGAGCATAAAGAATAAAATGTGTTGAGAACAAATACAAATAAAGATAAAAAAAGGGGGGAACATGACTGAAAAAGCAGCACAAATACAAAAGGTTGACAAACAGCATTGATAAAAAAAAAATAAGACATGGGTTGACAATTGAGGGGTAAGGTAGGTTACAGGGAATTTATTAGGTAATGTTTAGTTTTAATCTTAAACTGGTTGAGAGAGGTACAGTCTTTAACATGATTGGGAAGGTCATTCCACATTCTAGGTCCCTTGATTTGTAGAGCATTTCTAGTTTGATTAAGTCGTACTCTTGGAATATCAAAGCTGTATTAATTTCTGGTGTGGTGCTCATGGGTTCTGTTACAACCTTCAATGAAGCTTTTGAGTTCAGGATTGGCATTACAGTTCAGCGTTTTATATATGTATGATACACATGAGAGAATGTGCAGTGAATTAATATCTAACATATTGAGAGATTTGAGTAGGGGTACCGAGTGATGTCTGGGGCCAGAGTTGGATATTGTCCTAATTGCAGCTTTGTGTTGAGTAATTAGAGGACGTAAATGATTTTGGGCAGTAGAACCCCAAGCACAAATACCATAGTTGAGATATGGATAGATGAGGGAGTAATAGTCACCAGGGCAGGTCGGGGTACATAATATCTGATCTTAGAAAGAATGCCAACAGTTTTTGAAACTTTTTTTGATATATTTAGAATGTGTCCCTGGAAATTCAGCTTGTGGTCAATGAGAACGCCAAGGAACTTGCCATCTATTTTGTTACAAATTTGGGTATTGTTTATTTTGAGATTTATTTGATTAAGAGGATTTATTGCCAAACAGAATATAGAAAGTTTTGTCAATGTTAAGGGTGAGTTTGTTGGCAGTTAGCCAAAGATGGACTTTATTTAGCTCAGTATTTACTGTGGCATTTAGAGCAAGGGGGTCAGGACTGGAGTAAATGAAGGTTGTGTCGTCAGCAAATAGAATTGGTTTGAGGTGTTGGGAAGCATTTGGAAGGTCATTAATGTAGATGAGAAAGAGGAGAGGGCCAAGTATGCTGCCCTGAGGAACACCAATGTTGATGGGTAGGGTGGGAGAAATTGAATTATTCACAGAAACATACTGGAGCCTGTCAGTAAGGTAAGATTTGAGGTATTGCAGTGAGTGTCCTCTGACTCCATAATGATGTAATTTAAGAAGGTTTTGGTGGTTGACAGTGTCAAAAGCCTTACGCAGGTCCACAAATAACCCAACAGGGAACTCATTTTTATCAAGAGCTGCATGAATAAAGTTAATCATACTAATAAGTGCATCACATCACATTATCACAATTCACATCCATCTTTATTCAATTATAACAATCTACTATTAGCAATCTACGTAACATTAGCAAGAAATGTGTAATTTATGTACAAGGGAATATTTTAGTTCATTTATTATGCACCCGATACCCATCGTGTGGGCGGTAGTGGACAAGGGTTATGGCACATAATGGGCTCAGGGACTTAACCCCAAAATTCATTTAACTAAGTTGGCAAATAGTTGTAATGGTTTTTATTAATGGCTTCCTATTGTCGGAGGACAAGCACCGTCCTTTCCTTAAATGCACCCCACAATTATTGCCCATTTCCACAGCACCTATTTACTGCTAGGCGGAAAGGGGCATTGGGTGGAAAAACCTGCCGAAAAGTGTGATCCGTCCGGGAAATGAACCCAGGACCCTGGGTTGTGGGCCGGCCATGTACATGACTGGCGGGCGAGCAGCAAGACCTGAGCTGGCACTATATATCCGGTTTAAACGTGTACTCGTTGGTTAATGTGAGGAGCAGTGGGTGTGCCACATGTAGATGCCCAAGTAGGTATGCAGGTGTCGCAGTTATGGTACTGGTGCCGACTAGGATAATAAGACTACGTCATACTGTCCTGAGAAGCAAAGGGCAAATACGTACACCAGTCTTGCCCTTGCCTGGTATGTGCATAATGACTCGACGCTTCGTTAGTGAGTGTTGTGGTCACGGGCGGCGCCGGGGGACACGCACGCCAGGCCGGGCCAACACTCACCATGGGGCAGGCACCCATGCACACTACTCTCCACGCTACGATAATGCGTTAAAGCTTTATTTTTAGCTGAGTAGTCTTTTGTTTTTGTTAACAGATTAAAGAGAGGGGCAAGTGATGGATCACTTTTACTTGCCAGACTGAAGAGCAGGCTATTGTTATTCTAGGGAAGGTGCTAGTCGCAAGTCATTACAAAGAGTCCGAAAACTTTAGCAAACGCCTCCATAATTGTTGTTGGGTTTAGTGACTGCGAGAATGGCGCTTAATTACCAAACTGTAACAACATACCCCGGTGTACTTTGTATATAATGATGGGATTGAAGCACGGACGTCTGGAGTCCGCATGACTTGGCCTACGACACTCACTAAGGTTTCTCTATTAACCTCGCTCCAAGGTTACCAGCACAATACCAGGACCTTTGGCGGTCCAAAGACAAGGAAAGGGGTGTTTTAATAAGGACAATCTAGGGTGACCAGTGAAAATATGAGAACAGTGTGTGCCTCATAAGAGACTTGGGAGGGGGGGGAGGAGTACCTATCGTATATGCTGGACTCCTTAATATTATTCTTTTTCTTTTACTTCATTTGCGTAAATTTGGTTCCTATTTGCTGTTCTGGTGGCATACTTTGCCACTTTCTCCAAGTACACCACAGAGACGCTGTTGAGTCAACAGTAAGCGGACCATCACAGGTCGCACTTCCGCCGTAGGGACCAGGTATGTGTGCGGTGTTGCAAGTGATGGCTGCCCTTGCAGGTGGTGCGTGGCAGCCTTGTGTATCTAGGACAAGGTCTGCTGTTTTTGTCCTCTTGAGGCAGCCTGGCCTCCTGCCCTGACCGTCATCTTATGTTTAACGAAGATTGAACATTTTTCAAAGTGGTTGACTTCTTGTAATTCTTGTTTTGTTTTGCCTTTGCATACAGATGTGCAGTATTCTGAAGGTTTTGTGTGTTTCCAGTGTTCCTTGTGAAGGAGTACACGTGTAGTAATAGGAGGACTGTACTCCTTAACAGTCGTATAAGGTTAAGTTAACATTGACAAGTGAACAAACACTATGGAAGACGATGCACACTGTTTAATATTCAAAAAGTACACTATGAAAGCCCAAAACTAGTTACTTTTGCTAAATTCTTGGATAATTAAGTTGTACAATGCCCGTCTTGTTACATATTATAATTTATTATATTTAACTAGTTATCGTGGATGTGAAAAGCAGAACAAAGCTTTGTTATATAATTTGCTTAAACATTAGTGTTCTTAACTTTGGGGAGCTGTAATACATTTACAAGTCGATATATGAAAGTCTGTAACACTTTAAAACTGAAACTATCCTGTACCCCCCCCTCCTCCTATACTTTTCTCAATCACAATTGCGTGTTCCCCTTAATAGCCTGTTGCCCTTTGGCCGATTGGTTGTAATGCTCTCCTAACCCTCTCCCTCAATTGATTGCATTTACATTCAAATATACTAAGATTTTTTTACTCATGCTTCACAATAGTAATTATTCCCCCTCCCGTGACTACTTTCCGCCCGAGTCTGCTCCCACCTTGTATGGTAATGGTGTTCCAACCTACTAAGACCGCTAGACCACACATGTGCTGCTGCAGGTAGCGGCTAACCCGGTACCCACCACCACCACCACATGTTTGGTGGGTCATCCCTGCCTTGTACCCCCCCATTTCTCACGTCAGAGTATACCGGTGCATGCCAAGCTAACGAGTGTATCATTGTTGTAGGCCCCGCAAGAGGCATCTGTCTCCTCGCTGGGCAGATCCCGCACCAATGAAACCACGGTAAGTGTAGCGCAGCATCATGCCCGCCCACTTCCCTTCCCAACACACTATAGTATATTAGATATTGTCTGTTGTAAATAACCCTCTACTTTTTCTCTCATTGTTTTTCTCTCATTTGATTTTCTTTAAATGAAAGACAACTAGTCTTTCCTTTAGCACCTGGCTGCTGTATATAGCACACAGCTTTACTGGAACTGGGCTTTTCTTCCTTATCCTTTGATTTTTTTCCCTCCCAGTCCTATAGATGCGCTTGCTTATCCCCCGTAGGCTCAACTTGCATAGTTGCTTAGCATACATGAAATTTGATTCTTTAATTTTAACTAGTGATCTGTTAAATATATTGTTCATGAAAGTGTTAAATTTGAATAATTTACTGCCACAGAACCTGAGTAAAATTTACATAGCCTAATTTGTTATCCTTGCTGAGCAAGGGTAAAATTAAGCCTAAATAACATAGTCTCAGTAAAATTAAATTTCTTATTCAGATTATCGAAAAGTATTACAAAATATGAATCTAGTGTCTGTGTACCAAAACAATCTTTCCCAGCTAAGCTTAGTTCTGAATTCTGGCAAAAACGTCACATAAACACCAGCAGCTGAAGGACAATACTTCTATGTAATCTACACAGCTTTTACTCTTGATCGTAATTGTGACAGTTTTCTAGATTTTCTCCCCCAAAAAATCTTAATTTATTTTATTAAGTTTCGTAAAAAATGCAGTGGATTAGCCCTTGAGGAAAGAGTCAACCTTGACTAGAGACCTGACCTGACCTGACCTGACGGAACCAATAATAATTAACCTCAACAAGCATCAATATTGCCGTGTTTTAATGTTCCTAAACCACGGGTCACGTGGAGCATCTACCTGACCCCCAGATGGTATGTCATTTTCTTAATCCCAGCCATTTAACCACAGTATTAGTTTACAGGTATTATATATACTGCTTCCACCTAATGTAGCGAGCTCCCAGCTTTACACAGCCTGTATTCCTACTTGGCCTTCCAACTGCTGTAGAAAACTGACTCATAACTAAATGTTGCCAACGGTTTTAACTTTGCACCGAATGAACAAATCCACAAGCGCCGTGATGAGGGTTCGAACCTACGTCTGGGACGATTCCAGACGCGCCTTTGCCGACTACGCCTTGTGGATTTGTTCATACGATGTATCACGCTTTTGTGATTTGTGTTTTGTCCCGACCGTCCAAGTGGTTGGGCACCATTCCTTCCCCCCGTCCCATTCCTAATCCTTATCCTGACCCCTTCCAAGTGCTATATAGTCGTAATGGCTTGGCACTTTCCCACCTGATAATTCTCTTCCCTTCTAGATCTGTACCGAGACTTCAAAGTTTACAGAGGTGTACAAGGTCATAGCTGCACAGTATCATGCTTTGTTTCGGGTGTCCGTTGTAAAGGGATAAACGTGTCGTAATGAGTAAGAGTATAAAAGTACTGTACATAATTGTAAAGTTCAGTATTAAAATTAGGAAGTGATTGAATCCCATGGAAGATTATGCACGTTTTTTTAGTGTTTTGTATATTAAAGTCCAAGCTAGTTAATTTTCTAAAACTTTAGCAAGAGCACGTCTTGTTTGCATATTAACAACTTTTGTTATATTAATTAGTTTTAGCGTGATTCAGTGAAAAAGCAGGACAAAGCTTTGCTACAAAATTTGTTTAAAAATTTAGTGGTCTTGGACTTTGGGGAACTGTAACATATTTACAACGAATGAGTCGATACAAGGAAGCCTGTAACACTTTACATCTGAGATTAGCCTCTGCCTTTCCCCTCCCCACTCTCCTGTGTCCATCCAATATTGCGTGTATCCCCTTACGTTCTCCATGATAGTGTATCGATGAATGCAGTTATTAAAGATTTTTAGATCAAATTGCATGAAATACTTTCAGCTCTTTTTCATTCCCTCGAGGATATTGGAAGATATTCTTGTCAGGGTTTGCTTGTGGCTAGTACGTATATGTAGACTAGACTCTCATCCTATGGTTTTTCAAGATTACATGCTCTTTATCTATATTGCTATCCCTCCTATAGAATAGGATAGCAGTACACTTCGTGTACCAAAGCTTGCCAGTAAAGAAAAGAAAAAAAATTGTCGGATAAAAACCTCGGGGGGGGGGGGGGGGAAGGGCTTTGATGTCCAAAGGGATTGGAAAGGATGGGGAAAAAAGGGGTTGGGAAAGACCAATAACAAGCCGCTGGCTTTCCGTCCTACCTAACTTATAGTGGTTCAGAGGATCGACGTCCCCGCGGCCCGGTTTCTGACCAGGCTTCCTGGTGGTTCGTCTGATCTAGTAGCTTAGTCGAGGCGTCAAGATGGATGGTGGCCCTCGGGGGTAAATAGTCAACTGCTGAAGTACAGTATATGAAGATTTCTTTGCACACGAGTATATGGGATGATAATTTTGCTAGATACTGCACTCCACCTTCCTGACACTCTTCCTGTACATTATTAGTGGGGTCTTCCCTGATGTTTGGTGTTGTACAGGAAAGATTAGTAGACTCCTCTGTGATGGTATCATGAATTATGTAGTGGCGTTCCTGTTATTTGACTAATGATTACCTGTTGGCCTTGAACAAACGTGTGGTGTATGTTGTGGTATAAATGATGTAACATAGGTGGAGCTGCAGTTAGTGGAATAGGTAGCTGGACAAGATGTGGTATAATGGCATGACTGTGGTTGGATGTAGCTGTTGGTGGAAGGTACTGTATAGGTGGTTGTGATATAATTGCCTCGGGTAGTGGGAAAGCTCATGGTATAGATGGTACACGTATGGATTGTCATCATTCAGTGTTGGAATTTATATTTGTAAATAGAGAATAGTGTATCACGTTTCTTTTTGCATTTGTTGTATTTTCTTTGGTGCACTGCTCATTTATCTTCACGTAACACTTGTTACATTCTATGCTGGGAGACTTTTGCCATTTTAATATTTTGCAAAATTTGTCCTGTCATCAATTACCTATTTTGTTGCATTTTGAATATCAATATATATCTTTTGATTCCACATTGCAGTAAAATTTATATATAATTTTAATTTTTTTTTCAGCTATATGATAAAATAAAGGAATTACAGCCAGAAGTAATCCAGAAGGTATTTGCTGTGAAGGGAGACATCACGATGGAGAGCCTAGGCCTCAGTGATGAGGACGAGACTAGGCTAGTCAACGAGGTGGAGGTGATCTTCCATGCTGCTGCTACTATTAACTTTACGGTCAGTTCATACCTTGTACCTCCATTACCAGTTCATACCTTGTATCCCATTACCAGTTTATACCTTGTACCTCCATTACCAGTTCATACCTTGTACCTCCATTACCAGTTCATACCTTGTATCCCATTACCAGTTTATACCTTGTACCTCCATTACCAGTTCATACCTTGTACCCCCCATTACCAGTTCATACCTTGTACCTCCATTACCAGTTCATACCTTGTACCCCCATTACCAGTTCATACCTTGTACCTCCATTACCAGTTTATACCTTGTACCTCCATTACCAGTTCATACCTTGTACCTCCATTACCAGTTCATACCTTGTACCTCCATTACCAGTTCATACCTTGTACCTCCATTACCAGTTCATACATTGTACCTCCATTACCAGTTTATACCTTGTACCTCCATTACCAGTTCATACCTTGTATCCCATTACCAGTTCATACCTTGTACCTCCATTACCAGTTCATACCTTGTACCTCCATTACCAGTTCATACCTTGTACCTCCATTACCAGTTTATACCTTGTACCTCCATTACCAGTTCATACCTTGTACCTCCATTACCAGTTCATACCTTGTACCTCCATTACCAGTTCATACCTTGTACCCCCATTACCAGTTCATACCTTGTACCTCCATTACCAGTTCATACCTTGTACCTCCATTACCAGTTCATACCTTGTACCCCCATTACCAGTTCATACCTTGTACCTCCATTACCAGTTCATACCTTGTACCCCCATTACCAGTTCATACCTTGTACCCCCATTACCAGTTCATACCTTGTACCTCCATTACCAGTTTATACCTTGTACCCCCATTACCAGTTCATACCTTGTATCCCATTACCAGTTCATACATTGTACCTCCATTACCAGTTCATACCTTGTACCAATTTTTTTAAATTTTGTTCATTCCACAGGGGAAGAATTTTGTAATGAATTAAGAGGGCTTGTAAATCTATATACGGTACTCGTGGTACTCTTATCTAGATTAGTGATTACAGCATTAAATTTAATCCATCACTTGGAACTGTTCATTTAAACCTTCATGTGTTGTAAGAGGTTTGGTTATTTGGCTTCGGGTACAGTAACTCAAATATCTGCAATCTAGATGAATTCATGTTGGTGTTAAATTTTTATTTTTAACCAGAATACAAATTTGGATTTAATGTTACACTGAATGAGAAATCTGAATAAATTAATTAGTTCTTGACTTCTCAACTCCTAAATACAAATTCACGCTACTGAGATTTTGTAAAACCCTGATGAATTCTGGACTTTCCTAGTAAAAATGGTATTAATTGGCATGTCCGGCTCACTCATTACACGCCCATATAATTTAGATCTAGTACACGGTACCAAGTACACGGTACCAAGTACACTGTATAATGACATAAAAGATCACTAGATTAAGACTGCCCATGTCCTATTAGAAACGTATAATGAACCTGTATAACTATATAACACTAATCCACAAGTATCTAGAATGACTACGGACACTTGTTTCCATTTTCTGATTTAAATACGGTACTTGTCACCCTTGGCCCCTTTTGCCTTGCATTAACAAAATCTACTTTCATAGACTATGACAAGAGTAGTTGACAGTCTTCCATATGCCATAAAGGCTCATCTATTTTACCTTATCAATTCTCTTTTTTGCATACACCAGTCATCTTTGTTTCTTTACCTAGTTAGTTTTAAATATTTTTCACCATCTTTACAGTAAAGTGTTGCATAACACCACCACGTGATGTGATAAACCCCCAAATATTGTAATTATTGCCTTTGTATTACAAGCGTGCTTCTTGCCACAATTATTGGTGCTTGCTATTTATTCACTTACAACAGCACATGGTACTGTATTGTGCATGTCCTTAGACATTAAAGTTCCTTGATCATTTATAACACTTGTAACACTTCATTTAGATCATTTATCTAAAGCTGCATAAATTAAAACCTTAATTTTTGTGTGGTTAATCACACTTTCTATCCTTCAAATTACCCATGAAAATGAAGTTATTAATTAAAAATGTTAAACCGGTTACATTGTATTATATAGTTACAATACATTATAATTGGCTACATAATTACTAAATGTTTCACGAAAGTCTTAAAACTATTAACATTACTATTTATAAATATTCTGCAAATTTACTACACAAGATACATTAGCTACAATTACTTAAACGTAATCTTTAATAATATACGGTACAGTAAACCCAAAAATGTTTCCTTACGCATGTACAGTAGTGTCTATAATTGCGTTGGCAATCTTAACTCTTTTTATATCTAATTTCACACAACCATTTCGAAATGTCACAAAGCACCTGTCAACCATTTAATATTTTTATTTCAATGATGTCCAAAATAATAGTGTACCTATACATTATTGAGCAAATTGAAATTCTCCACCAGGAACCCATGCGGGTTGCCGTGAACATGAACATGCTGGGGACTAAGCGTGTTGTGAGTCTGGCCACAAAAATGAAGAAATTGGTGGTGAGTAATAATTTTTCTACATTTTCCTCTTCTGGCATAGGAATTGGACGAGTCTGATAAATAAAAACATGATGACAAACAGAAAAGATTAGGAACTGGAAGTTACAACATTTTAGTAAGGTGACAATCCTCCATTTGGGGCCTATCTTATGTTTCTCCATGTTTATGTACTTATCAGGTTTGATGGAAATATTTATTTGTAAAAATATACAGTGGTAATGTAAACTAACACAATATTACAGGAGGTTTATTTTGAACAGCCGCTGTGTGCTTAGCGTTGTCAATTCTTAAGTGGCATCTCTATAGCTTCCTTAGCTTATGTCACTAGTATCTAAAGACCATATCTGATGTGGCACTCATGTGCTGCCAGTGCCAGTAAGCATGGGACTCGAAGATCAACCCATTTCCAAAGTGAAGACTCGCTTATGAGTCGCCAAACATAACATTCGCCCAAAATGGTAAAAAGTCTGAAATTCCCATACCCCCTTGGACTCAAAGAATCCATACCACCATTAGGTAGTATGCAGCGATGAGTCACAACGTGGCTAAAGTATGTTGACCAGAGCACACATAAGGTGGTGAAGGGACGACGACGTTTCGGTCCGTCCTGGACCATTCTCAAGTCGATTGTCTCGAGTCACAATCTACTTGAGAATGGTCCAGGACGGACCGAAACGTCGTCGTCCCTTCACCTTCTAGTGTGTGGTCTGGTCAACATTAGGTAGTATGGATTGTTAGGCTGATTTATGGTGGTACTGGGTTAGATTTTGGTTCTTTACAGTTTAGAATGACGTAGTAATATTGAATGGTCAATGATTGTTTGGAATTTAGTGATTTTTGAAGGGTTTCTTTGAGCAAATACAGCTCTTTGGAAGGGGACAAGACAGTTTAACAAGTTCTGGTCCATAGGCATAAGGCCACTTGAAGCCTGGACGGAGAGCTCTGCCCTAATTATGAAATGTAACTTCCAAACCCTGTAGGCTACTTAACGTGTTCCTTGCTTGGTTAATCATGTTCTGCCTTATACTTTGTCAAGCAAGCTAAGAAGTCAAATTCCTCCATAGTTCATTATTTCACTTCATCTTTATTTCAAACTTCATCTGTCACTAAGCAATAAGACAATTAAAGTGGAAAATAGACATGCATTTGGGTCGAAGAGATGTTAGGAAGTTTTCCTTGTATGCGTATTTGGAAAGTCGAATCCATTGAAAAAAAAGAGGTTCTTGAAGCAAATTCCATCCACAACTCTACAGTAACATTTTTAATATTTTTTTCTTAGTAGCACGTAAGGTATGCACAGCTAGGAGGCGGGGCATAAAGAGCTAGATCTCGCTTCCCCTGTAATCAGTGATGGGGTAAGCCCTGATTGGTAATCGCTGAATATATATAAAATATTGGAATATATTGTGGACTTTCTACCATTTCATTCCCGACCCTTTACATGCTGCTGCCATTTCCTCATGTTCAACTATAGGGTCTCGGTAGTACAGTTGGTTCTCGACTCGAAATCGGGAATTCCGGGTTCGAATATCAGAAGTGACAGAAATGGTTGATAAAGCTTCTTATCTAATGTTCCTGTTCACCTAGCAGGAGTTAGTCAGCTTGTTGTGGTGTTGCATCCAATGGTTAGACCTTGAATTGAGCCTCAATATAAGACCAACTTGTAATATACGCTATAGCTGCCTGTCCCCGACACAATGAATTATTATAATTCAAAAGAAGGGGGGAAAAAGTGTTAACACTATCCCATTTTCTTTCAGTCTCTGGTGCACACTTCAACTGCATATAGCAACTGTCACCTGCCCGAAGTTTATGAGGAGCTGTACCCAGCACCAATTGATCCTGCCCGCCTTATACAACTGACAGAGTGGCTCGATGACAAACTGTTAGAATCGCTGACACCTCATTTAGTGTCTCCACGCCCAAATACCTACACATACACTAAAGCCTTGGCTGAGCATATCCTAGTCAATGATGGTGGAAGATTACCCATTTCCATTATTAGACCCTCTATTGGTAAGTTATGAAATGGTCCCAAAATTACTATTACAGTACTTCGAAAATGTGCTAAAAATATTAATGTATCTACTTTAATCTTTTGTATTTATATTGTCTTTATTTTCTCAAATTTCAGTATGTGGAGCATGGCGTGAACCTGTTCCTGGTTGGGTCGATAACCTGTTTGCATTTACTGGTTTGCTGGTAGGGATGGGTAAGGGAGTGCTTAGATCCCTGTACATCAAACCAGGAATAACATTAGACTTCATACCCGTTGATGTGCCATCAACCTGATGATTGTTTCAGCATGGAACACCGCTGTTGGAAAATACAAGTTAGTATATAAATGAGTTTTCATGTTTCTAGTAACCTTGTTGAATTTCTACTTGCAGGGGGGGAAATACTTAGAAGCTATCATTGCTTAATATTGCTTTAATACATTTGTGAAACTGGAGGCATAATTTATGTATATAGTGTTAATTACAGCAGTAGAATACTGTAAGTGCTGAAGTTATTATAGTTTTAAATATTATATGATTTTAATAGATGAGAAGGTTCTAGAGTAAGCGACTTGATTGCCTAGCTATATTGACTTGGACATTTTGCTCCAGCAGGGATTCACTTTTTTCTCTCTCCCTTCTCTACTGTCATGGCAGTCGTATTGGGGGTATAGAAAAACAGTTCGGCTCAAGATTACCTAAGCACTATGTACTCGTTATCAGTTTGCCTTCCAAAATAAATTTTTCCTCAATTGAGAAAGAAATTTTGACTAGACACTCGAAAGTATTTCCTCGAAGAAAGAAACCAGAATGGCAGAGAGCAAGTAGCTAACTGAAGTGATTACCGATAGACAAAGATAACAAAAACTAATGCTATGGTCTTGTCCTCAAATAAGGAACACCCTAGCCTGTACAAAAGAAAAGTACAAAATGTGAAGGAAGCAGATGGGCTACAAAGACACACGGGGAAGGAGAGGATTAAAAGCAAGAGTGGAGTGGAGATTTAGGCTGAGGCCCAAATGGGGGGGTAGCTAAATGACTAGGTCTATCCTGGGGAAAACTACCAAATGTTATGACATAAGCAGAACACCCAACATTCTTGTTACTGAACAACCACTTTGCCAATAAGATTAGGCACATTTTCTTAATTTTTCTTAAGCAAGAAAAGGGAATAGAGGGTAAGTAAATTTGATCGTGCCCCACTAAATATTTCTTTAAACAAATATCACTTTACAGTGAATGATCTCTAATAAAGTATAAAACAAAACATGGATGACTGTGTGATGCAGAAATAATGGTTAGTTTGAGGATATTTTGATTGGATGATGTACTATTAAAGCACTGGAATACATTAACACTTCATCAGAACATTATATAGCTAATGAAATAGCAGATGCTGATCTGCAAATGCCACATTAAAAAAAAAAGACCGGCATAATGGTGGATTGGTGTTACACACGTGCCTGACGATTCTCTTCCTCTTGTGTTCCTTGTACACAGTTTCTGAATAAAAATTATTGTAAAAGAGAATTAAGGATTATATGCCACCTAGAAGGAATCTAGGACTGATACTACAGGCATGAAGTGGGTGAAGAATAACTCCCCTTGAACCAGGTACTTCAATATTCAAGGGTGTCCATACCTTAACAGGCACAACAACAAATCTTTCCTAGCCTGCACCAAAAGGTGAAATTGAGGGAACCTATGAAGCTAAGGTGTTGGTTATCCTCTATGA
>WNGS01042707.1:47770769-47800591 GCA_020271785.1 Procambarus virginalis
ATAAATAAATAACCACTGGGGGTTGAGACCAGTACCTATGACAGGCCAGGAGGAGCCCCCAGTACCCACGGGGCGTGGTACCAGTGGGTGGGATGAGGCAGTGTCGGCCCGACGCGGTGTAATAGTCTTCAAACCGGACAGGTCCATGGCCATTGAACCTTGAGGCCCATTGTAATGCTTGCCTTGCATCCATGTATTTTGAGCGTGGTACGGAGTAGCACGCGAGTAAGGGGAAGGGGCAGCATTTTAGCTGGGTAGGGTGGGGGGGGGGGAGGCTACAGGAGCAGGCACCAGGAATTTCACTCGTTCTTCACGCCGTGTTCGAAACATCGATGTACCACTAACTGAGTACATCTCTTCAAAGCCTCATGATATGAAAATACGTTTTAATTAGCGTACTAAAAATTTAAAAATACTAAATTATAAATATTTCAACTGTGTAAACTGTTTTATTAATGGCAGTTATGACTGTTTGTACCCTGTCATAATGTTAGGCTGAGGAATGCAGGACTAGGGAATGTTGTGTGGTGGAGCGCCCGTCTCGCACTTGTGTGTGGGCCGCTTGCTGTACTTTACACCATCTTCTACCCCAGGAGGCTTCATTCATTCATTCCGGTCACGTGTGAAGTCTCTCTCTCATTGGTTCATTTCCACCAGCACCCTGTACCTTGAGCAATCCCATTGGCTGCCCTCGCGTCCTCTCCATTCATAACGGTGCGCTAGGCCCAGGTGTAATGGTCTAGTCATGGCAAATGCACAAATCTGAGTTACATGAATACAGGAGGGCTGAGGTAGAGGGTTGTGTAGCCCAAGGCTGGAGCATGTGTTGCAGTATCCGGGAAATGTTTACCTCTTACACGCTTGAAACTTTCTAAACCCGTGTGGCCTAAACTCCAGCTTGGCCTGCTGGCTCCATGGCCCGAGCATCGTTAATTTTTTCACCGTGGCAGCAATGTCACTGAATTTGTCATCATTTTGAGGCTGGAATGTGGTAGCCGCTGGTCACTGTCTTGGGGCCAGGCGCACGTGGGTAGGCTGCACAAGTGATCGGATACTCATTCTGAATTAATTTTAGGCTAAAATACTATCTTTTAGTTTTCAAATGTGTACTTGAAGATGAAATGCGGCTATTGCGATGGGGGTCCACTCTTCTGTAAAGTCATCACTGACCCGTTCACTGCCCCACCTGGACCTCCACCCACCCCCTCACTGCTAGTTTCCTGTCCCCCCCCCCCCCGTCCTTTAACCCCTCGCGTAATGGGAGTTTGCTACTCCTTAAGATTAGTTCTCACCAACCAGTTCACTCTGAACAAGTGTTCACTGCGGACTCGTCCTTTGAAAACTCGAAGGCAACTATTGGCTTAGGTGAACGCCTGTTAAGGAGACCTGCCAAATTTCTTTAATCGGGGAATTCCTAGAGACATCAGACATTAAATATCGTGTATGATGACCTTGACAACCGAAAGATTGAAGACTCGGGGAAGATTCATACCAGACACCTGTCCCAGACACACTGTGGGCACACAGTGTGTGGAAGTACCACGTAGCGACCAACAAGCCTGGGAGGAGGACAAACAGCAGCTCGGCACATGCCCACATCGTCTACACGGCAGGAAATGTTTAGGGATTAGTTGAAAAGTAAAGTACCGTGAGACATTATTTATCACTGGACCAACTTGTAATTGGTCCAGTGGACATTCATGTAATTGAGCCATGTTTGACGAAAGTTAAGAAAATTAAAGATCAAACTAGCAATAGTACATAGATGGAATATTATATATTGAGACAATACATAAGCTTCACAAATCTGTCTCAATATGAGGATTACAAAAATGAATTTGAAGGGAACATTATTGTAGCAAACTGTAAACTAGACTACTTTCGGAAGCAAAGATGTTACCTTAAGATACTTGCCAGAATTTAAAAGTTCTTTAAAAACCGATAGCTGGAAAGTTGTGGGCAGAACGTTCTTCACTTCTGGAGAGGTCGTAATATGTGCTTAAGTTCGTTGATTTCCTAATGCAATTTATCCCTCTCACTTGCTTTCGTCATCCTCTGCTAGTGGTTGTGGACAGAGCGTAGCATCCGGGATTTACACACTGGCCGTCGATACGCAAGATTAATGAAGCCTATGATTGTATTTATTCACAACTGGACTCCCGGGAGGTGGCAGCACCGCTCTCATAACACCAACGCCGTAGTTGTCCGCTCCTACCAGCCTCGTCCTATAACTTTGCAACACCTGATTTAAGGGTTTGTGCAGACTGAATATATGGACTGTGAATGGCTTGACACGGTTCACAAGAGACCACAGTGCAGGCTAGAGATTGCCAGAAGTAACAAGATAAGTTGTGAACTTGAGAGTACTTAGGCTATAGGAGGCAGTGAGGGATAACGGTAAATCTGGTCAGCTCATGGTAACAAGTCAACTTTATTCTGGGCCTCGTATTATTCCTGTATGTATAATATCAATTGCTTTCATGGGGGAGGGGAATTAAAATCATAAAATCATAAATATCACTGTTTTCAATTGTTAATGACACAGGTCTCGTGAAGGACCTAGACAGGTTGCAGAGTTGATGTAAGAATATTCTGCCAAATTTTTTGTTATGAACCAGTTGGTCATTACGTCGTGAATGGGAACCACTTTCCAAAAGCCATTAGAGAAACATACCAATGAGTATATTAGTAGTGTCCCGCAGGCACACAGTTTACCATAACGTCGGCGGCACACACACAAAGCTTCTATATTGATTGATGAAGATTTAAGCCACCAAAGAGGTGGCACGGGCATGAATAGGCCGTAAGCTCCTCCATTCCACCAACACCACCACCCATGTTATAGCCAGATCACACAGGAGAAATGTGCGCGTGTCTGCAGGCTGGGTCTCGGTAGTACATCGGACTTGGGCCTACGTTCTCGACGTGCAGATCCCCGGGCGGGACAGAAATGATTTGGCAAGGTTTCTCTCACCTTGTGCTTCTTTCTGTTGACCCAACAGTAAAGTAGACCCGGGAGATAGGCAGTTTATATATATATATATATATATATATATATATATATATATATATATATATATAATATATATATATATATATATATATATATATATATATATATATATATATATATATATATATATTTATACTGAACCCCACTGTTCATTTAGCTAAAGAAGCAACAATCACGTGAAGCAAGGCTGACCATAGTATTGGTCCCTGCAGGCCTGGTGTTCTGCGACCGTCTCATTCCTGCCCATCCCGCCAAGTCGGCTTCCCAGACCACTTTTTCACATTTAACATGGCAGTAGTTCTCAAACCTTTCGGAAATAAATACGACCGCCCTTGCCTCTTTCAGGTAGACAGCTGTAGCTTATGAACAAATCCACAAGGGCAGTGATGAGGGTTCGAACCTACGCACGGGATGTTCCCAGATGCCTTAAATCGTTATCTTGGTTATTTTGAGATGATTTCGGGGCTTAGTGTCCTCGCGCCCCGGTCCTCGACCAGGCCTCCACCCCCAGGAAGCAGTCCGTAGCAGCTGTCTAACTCCCAGGTACCTATTTACTGCTAGGTAACAGGGGCATCAGGATGAAAGAAACATTTTGCCCATTTGTCTCCGCCTCCACCGGGGATCGAACCCGAAACCTTAGGACTACGAATCCGAAGAGCTGTCCATCCTGCTGTCAGGCGCTCGTAATATAAATTACATCACGTTATTGCGATGTGTGTATGGAGTTTGTAGCTTGGTTCCCAGTAAGAAACTACAACAGAAAACCTTCAGAATTGGCAGAATTCCTAAATTTAAGAAAAAAATCGTACGTACGGTGAATATTAATGAGCTGACTCGCTTGGGTCAAAAGGCCTCCTGCAGTTTTGTAGATTCATGTATAGAGAGGAAGGGCCCGAACCTCAGAGACAAGGGGGTATCAGTCTTGGTATCATTGCATCAAATTAACCGAGGGAGTCTGCCGGTGGTTAAGGGAAGGACGAGCTGAAGGAAAGGTTTCACAATTAGTTTTAAATGCGTTGTAACGAGTGGATACCCACCGGTAATGCTCTAAATATTTTAATTGGCAGTAGGTGGGAGATGGGGGAGGGGGGGGTAGGTGGGAGGAGGCGGACTGTTATGTGGGGGGAGGGGGGTGGCGATGGGCTTACTTGGTGTGGGGGAGGAAGGGGGAATTAGACGGGAATGTGTGGGCTGGGGGTGGTAGTGTGTTGTGGTTGGTGTAAGGGGGAAGAGTTGCAATTGACATATGGGTTGTGTGCGAGTCAGTCTGTGGACGCTCCTGGACGGAGGAAAGTGCAACAGCAATTGGTAGTGATAACTGTGCACGTGCGTTCGTTTTGCGTGTATTTGCGTGTGCATGTTCGCGCGCGCGTGTCCTGGACCTCGGCAGTGACCCATATAACCACGGCCCGCGGCCCACCTTCTGACCGACATTTGCAACACCAGGTTTCTCACCACTCTGCCTCACAAGAACTTTCGCTCGCTCACTCACTCACGCGTGCGTGCGTCTGCCCGCCCGCCAGACGGCAACAGCAACAAATCAATTAAGGGGAGGATAGGCTAAGTGTCTGGTTTGTCAAAAAGAATATCTGGGAAAAAGTTCCACGCAATGAGGATGAGGACACTGGACTGACTGAGAGCAGCCCCTACCTGTAGGGGAAACAGGGTGCGAGGCCGCAGTGGAGTATCACTTGAAAAGGAATACTGAAAGGGTAGGTACTTGATCCCCTACCATTACTCATAAGTAATTTACGCACATTTGAATAAAAAGAAAGTTTGAATACGTGAAGATTGCAAAACTGTACAAGACGACCTTGATGGCTTTAGGAATAGTCGAAGAATAGCGACGATGCATCAGGTCCGATAAATTATAGATAATGACATATTGCTTAGGAATAAGGACACCCCTGAACTATCCTGAGGTATGGGGAGAGGGTTCCCATACGCAGCAAGAAGTCACAGTTGTGGACTCCTAGCCTAGCACCGGAGGCCTACATGAATACATGATTCGGCCTGCCCTCGCGAATAATACATCGCATTTTGATGTCGAAATCCTCAGCGGACAAAATATGATGTACTATATATAGATCACAGCGGCTCGCAAAACATTCACGTTTTCTGTGCGTTGGGTCAATCAGTTAGGTTAATGAGTTAGGTTAGGTTCGGGCAATTTAGTTCATCATTTTCTGCCCGGTGTGACAACTAGAGGTGTCACGACTATAATTAACATAGGCGAAACTGGGAAAACCAACCAACCAACCAACCAACAAGCAAGCAAGCAAGCACTAAAGAAGAACAAGACACACATGACGCCCATCCTGTCATATTCAGTGTCAGCGCTGAGCCTCAACATGGACAAAGGAGTCTACAAAAAGAATACAAAGAATGTTGCCAGCACCGTGAGGACTGACTGAGGACAGCTCCAGACAACTGGAGTACACGAGGCTACGTGATTATGATCACGTTCTCTGGGCAGTTGACGCTTGTGGTAAGGCCAACATATTCAGTAAGATAAAGTAGAACTGTATTATTAGGCCTAATAAACAAAGACGGTTTTGCCTAATAGCCAGAGTGATTTTGTATTTAGTTTTCAAATGCCTGTACTTTAATGACTTTCTCCTGACTGGCCTATCGCTTCACAACCCAAATGTGGAAATATCAAATAAAATGTACAGATTTTATTGTTTGAAATAAAAATTTAAGTCATATTTTATGTTAGTAGTTAAGTTGCCAAGTCTTCCTTAAAATGTTAAAATATGTTTACAACACATTTAATAGGCACGTGTTAAATATACTACCAAAGAATCGTATTTAGTATATGCATTTGTTCACTATCCGTGAGCTAAAATAGTATTTTTATTTACAGTACATCATTACAGTAGGTACATCAGCATTTCTGCAGCCACTCAGCTATATGAAGGGTTACATAGGGTATCGAGAACTATAGCAATCAAATGGTAAGAAATCCCAATTGACAGGATGGTTAGCCTTAGTGCTATGTGATCAGTGGCGTGTGGGTGCAAACCTTGGTACTAACATACTTCTGATTCACCTGTACCTTGCAGAATTAATGTAATCTAGCTTGATCAGTAAATGTGGAGATGATGTACCTGCAGCCAAAGAAGGCTTCAAAGTACAGTATCTGCATGTCGTGTCATTCTCCCTTGATGTATATTCATAAAAGTTCTCATTTGTGGCACGTCCCCTCATTGTAAGTCACAAGACTTCATGGTTGGTCTTAATTCAACCCAGTGTTAATTATCGGGTTGATGCAACCTCTGGGCAGAAGTCCCTGTTGCGTCTGGTCTGCAATGTCTTGTTTCGTATGACTACTTGTGTCACGATACAATTCTTAAGATGCCATCTCTGATCACTTGTAGTTCTGTCTTCTGTTAACGTTGTCACTGCAAATATATTTCTTCGAATAATTCACATAGATGAAGAGAATCATAAGTGGTTATGAAGGTCTTGCAGAGCTCTGCTTGTTACCGATGCCAAGTCTGCTTGTTCTCGATGCCAAGTCTGCTTGTTCTAAGGTCCGAGGCAGGTGCCTGCGTGTGTGTGTGCCGGGAGAGTGAGTGTTTCTCCCTGGCCGACAGCTGGGGCTAACTCTTCACTAGCCACACCAGGAAACTGGTCGCTGATGCTGCTCTCAAAACACTCTTCTCTCCCTCTCCCTTTCTCCCTATTACCTACTCGCCCCCTCCACCCCTCCCCATTCCCTACGCGCCCCCTCCACCCCTCCCCATTCCCTGCTCGCCCCTCCACCCCTCTCCCCCAACATCTACCTACCAAGTGTCTACCGTGGACTGACAGACGCCGACCACTATATAACCATACACTCCAAGGTTCTAGGAATCACTTCTCACAAGGTTTTATCTCAACATCAGACTAAAACTGCAAATCACCAGGGTGTTGAATACGGTCAAAATGTTGCTCAGATATCTAAATATAAATGTTTAGAAGGTATAGATGTACCTTCTATAACTATATATTGATAGGTAGATTGTGTCTACATCAGTCTGTTCCAAAAAGCGTCTTTTTCGGAAGGAAAAGGAAAGTGTGTGACGCACCAAAGCATTCGCCTATAGAGAAGATTAGAGATCGTGCTCCTATTATGACGGTACTTACAACAACAATGTGGTCGACTTACCAATATGTACTGTTGGATCCCTAAAAGTTCGTTGTATGCTATATTTAAAGGCCGAAAATAAAATTCAAACTTTTAACAATCCTAGGCCTAGCATAGCACATGTACTAATAGACCCAAGTGTATAGCCACTAAACATAATGTAGAGCCATAAAATATATATAATGTAGACAGTGTAGAGCCACTAAGGTAGCCAGTAGGCCAATTAGCCTAGCATTACTTGGACAGCTTGCGTAGCTTCTCGAGATAAATTACTAATTTTCTAGAATGCCATTCCGGCTAGTTAAACAAAAAAAGTTTTGTATTTTTTATCTCCAACAGTACATATTGGTACTTTTGACCAAATGGTTGGTGTAAGGACTATATTAGGAGGATGGACTGACACAACCACGTGCTGAAATAGTGTAAAATCTGTTTTAAAACACTCCAGCCACCAGAGGCTAGAGAAAGCCTGGCGTGTTACTCTCGCGATATATTCCACACTTCTGGTTTCCTCAAGCTCTACTACATGCATCTTTACTTGCATTACAGAGTAAAAAGTGGTTTCAAGATCAATCTCATAAGGCCGGCTGTACTGGCAGAGTTTGAACATCATTGGAGTCCGACGAAGGCACCACAGTCTGGTTGATCATGTAATCTTTGGATTTGGATGGATATTATATATATAATGTATGTATATATGTATATAATATACATGTAATATATATATTATATATGTATATAACGTATATATATATAATTAATTAATATTAATATATAATTTTTGTGTTCCTCACGTGTGCCCCTAAGAATGAGGTGATTTGATAAAATACTATGCCCAAGATTACCATCCGAGTGCTGGCGGGGCGGTGGTTCAAATAGCTTCGGCTATCACCTCCTTTTGTCCGGTTGTGATGTTCGAGTGGTTAAGGTGTCCTGTACATACCAGTTGCGTTGCTCCTGGCAGTATGGGTTCGAGTCACTTCTGGGGTGCGAGTTTTCAGTTGCATATAGTCCTGGGGACCATTCAGGCTTGTTCGCATATTAATATAATATATATATATATATGTCGTACCTAGTAGCCAGAACGCACTTCTCAGCCTACTATGCAACGCCCGATTTGCCTAATAAGCCAAGTTTTCCTGATTTAATATATTTTCTCTAATTTTTTTCTTATGAAATGATAAAGCTACCCATTTCATTTTGTATGAGGTCAATTTTTTTTATTAGAGTTAAAATTAACGTAGATATATGACCGAACCTAACCAACCCTACCTAACCTAACCTATCTTTATAGGTTAGGTAGCCGAAAAAGTTAGGTTAGGTAGTCGAAAAACAATTAATTCATGAAAACTTGACCTATTAGGCAAATCGGGCCTTGCATAGTAGGCTGAGAAGTGCGTTCTGGCTACTAGGTACGACATATATATATATAAATATATATAATATATATATATATATATATAATATATATATATATATATATATAATATATATATATAATATGGCGTTTCTTTTTGAACAAAACTAACAGGTGTTATGCCCCTTGTACTTAGGGTGTTAATTAAGCCATTAAAGTCTACGTAATTCTCATTGTACTCATTTAATCACTACTTTTCAGTGGGGCTATTTTTTACCTCACGTGATCCAACCACGTACTCCACCTCCCCCTCCTTCCACTACTAGTCCTTCTTTCTTATTGCTACCAGCACTCTTGGCGTGCTGGAGGCCACCAAGCCATCAGGGTGTGCAACACCACCTAAATGTTAGAGGACCCAATGTTAGAAAGATTACTCAAAGATGAGACGCCCCGCCCCCACAGCTGGTGGCCTAAGAGCCTCAATTTACTAGATGAAAACCCCGCCCCACAGTACATAATTCTGTGAAATACTGACCAGAAATCCTTCCCCTATAATTGGGAAAAATTTTGTATGTGTGTATATAAATGAATGTATGTTTATAAATATATATATATATACTCACCCATAATTCACCCACCTAATTGTGCTTGCGGGGTTGAGCTTTCTCTTTGGTCCCGCCTCAACTGTCAATCAACTGGTGTACAGATTCCTGAGCCTACTGGGCTCTATCATATCTACATTTAAAACTCTGTATGGAGTCAGCCTCCACCACATCACTGCCTAAAGCCTTCCATTTATTAACTACTCTGACACTGAAAAAATTCTTTCTAACGTCTCTGTGGCTCATGTGGGTACTAAGTTTCCACCTGTGTCCCCTTGTTCGTGCTGAAGAGTTTCTTTGTCCACCCTGTCATGTCTCCCCTTACTCATACTCAGAGTCCGGCCCCATATGTGTATGAATAAAACAATAAATAATAATAAAATAAATAGCCTTGAACAAAACATGTGTGGAAGCATCGGAGTGTAGCTGCCAACGCCCACACATCGTATCAGCAAGGCGGACAGCCCGCCTGCTTTCATACCTCTCACTGTATTTCCTTCTTCTATACTTCCCTTCACCTATGGCTCTCCTTCCTCTTTACTCCCCCCCCCCCCAAAAAAAAAGGATGAATTGAGGGGGCGCGTGAGGGTTACAGTGGTACGTTACAGTGGGCGAGGGGGAAAGAAGGGGGGTATAGAGAAAAGGAAAAAGGTGGGAGGGGAAGGGAGGGGGGAGGCGTGATTTGGCCGAGATACCGTGATTAGTATGCCGTGACCAGGCTAACATCTGCTTAGTTTACCCCACATCACCACTGGAGCCCTCCCCCCCCCCCCTTTCCGTCTCTCCGACTAAGTGTGCGTGCGCAGGCGCATGCGGTGCGAGAGTGTAATTGGCCAAGTGTAATTCCCCAGGTGTAATGGCAGGACGCTCGTGGTGACTTCCCTATAATATTTCGTATAAAGTTTTAGGGCTTCAGATGATTGACATCAACCTCAATTGATAGATTCCATTCGTCCATCAGTGTGTTTACGCATGTTTTTTTTTTTGGTACGTTTATTGGCTTTAATATTTTTGTTCTCCATGTTGCAGAATTAATTTTGTATCAATTTTTGTCAACGTTTGGTACCTGAGGGTTGAGCTTCAGCTCTTTGTTCCCGAATCTCCACCTTCACTCAGTTGGTGTACAAGTTGAGGCTTTTTGGGCTTTCTATCATATATCACACTTGAAACTGTATGGTCCCGGGTTAGATTACCGGGCAGAGAGACGATTGGGCTTCACCAATGATGGCTCTATATATCAAGCAATAAATAGTTGAGTTAGGCAATTGTTGTGGGCTGCTTCCTGGTGGAAGAGAGTCGATAGGGGGGGGGGACCTGAAAGTCCTGTCCTCGACGTGGGGAACCAATTGTTCACTACAGACAATTACTGATTTGTGGCTCATCCCAAATATCTTAAAACCTTTAATCTTCTAATGGCGTGAGGTTCAAGTATGTTTATCGAGACAAGAAAAAATACATCTCAAAGGGATCGAGTAGCTTAAGCCATTTCTAACCCCCCCCCCCCTCCCTGACGTGAGGTTAAGTTCAAGTACGTTTGAGACAAAATGTCTCTAAGGGATAGAGTAGCTTTGGCTATGTCTACCCTTCTACGTGGTTAAGGTCTGGGACCTAGGCTAATAATGTCAGCCAGGTAAAGCCATACGGGCTCACAGTAGTCAGTGCTACTTGCAACTTTTTTGTTCCGAGTAACTGAATCTAAAACAGCTAATGCCATAAACGTTTTCCTCTGAACACTTAGTTGAAAGACTTACGTGATGTATGTAGACGCCGCAGACTCTAAAACAGTCAGGTTTATGGTGACTGGGTGCGGACGCTTGTGCGGGTTCAGCAACCCGCTATCCTAATAGCACCTCACATTTTGACCTATACTTTACTTAAGACCAAAAACGGTCGTACTAGAAAATGGTATTTGCTCGCGAAATTTATATGTCCAGTTTTCTGTTCGTGGGTCCTCTGGTATGTTAGGATAAGGCACGTTAGTTCGACAGTTCGACAGTTTCTTAAAGTTGGGATCGCTGGCGAGAATGGGCTGGTTTGGGCGTGCGCGACTGCTGGCTGCCTGGCTGGGTGCGCGCACGAGCTGGCAGAGTAGTGGCAGTGAAAGTTGCTGGGATGCTGTGGGATATGATTGTCTTGCTGCCAGGGCTGCTGACAATGTTCCTACACCAACTGTTTATGAGAGCGGTGTGAGAGTTTACAAGCACTTACAACTCTGGCATATACACGCTCTGGGTGATGAACCAATATCGGCACCAGGCTTCAATGTTGTCTTCGTACACTTTAACACAGTCCATCAACACAGTGGTTCTCAATGACCGCTTGGCTTTAACGATTGGTCTTGTGCTGGTAAGTTTAATCTTTACTCAACCTGGCCACTCAGAGCAACAGCCTGTTGGACTAAGTCACAAGCAGAGTCTGGCCCCCAGGCCGGGTGTGGGGAGTAACATTTCTCCCAGAACCCACTCTAGGTACAAGCTGCGTCCTTGACTCTCGCTCTGAATAATGTGAAGCTTCTCATTCAAATATGATCGCTCTGCAGCTCCTTGGACAAGCCCTTGAATTGAAGGATACATTGTTCAAATGGCATAACGCGTAAGAAGCTTTTAAAATGATTGTCAATATTGCAAAAATAAACCGCGAAGGCAGCAAGAATTGATAAGACTTGGAGTGAGGACTGCGTAGAGACGAGGGCTGCGTGAGGCGGGAGTGAAGGTTCAGCGCGCACTATTAAATTTATTATTATTAACATCTTTATTGACAAAATTAATTACAATTTTGCCTAATCTGAGGATTTTGATAGTCTGATTAAAGTGAGGATAATGCTAGTATTCACTGTCACGCAGGACAGAGGGTCATACATAAGACAATAGGTCTAAACTGTAGGCTAAACTAAACTAAACTCCTACCAGTCAGGTCTGCCAGTAGTGAGCGTATATTAAATGATCTCGGCCTGGGAGACCAGAGGGGGGAACTTCAAGGAAAACCTAGGCAGGTAGGTGTATAGGATACTAGGGTGCACCCCGGGTATCTCTCACTATCTCTACTCTTATCTCCCCGACTTGCCCCCTCCCCCCCGGCTCTTGCCCCCTCCCGTCACTAAACACTTTGCCACTATTGTCTCCATTTCTCCTTTCCTCTTCAAAATCCTCCTCCTCGCTCTCCGTCTTTTTTTCTATTTGTCCTCATGTCCCCCTCTGCCCTGGTCGATCCAGTCTCTGCATGCCTGTCTGTCTTTAGCCAACTATGTCACTCATAATAGGCACGTGGGGGTGGTCCGCTGGTGGGAGGAGCCCAGTGGTGTGAAATATTTAAAACAAATTTACTAATTGGCTTTGAGAAATGCAATAGGCTTGAGAAACCCTTCAAAAGTTGTGGAAAGATAGTCTGTTTATGCTACTACGGTCAAAGTACGAGTACAAGGATTTATTTGTATTTTCCAGAGATTGTTGAATAATGGTGTATATTGCTACAAGAAATAATTGTTTTTAAATTTGTTTTCAATGTTTAGCCATATGTAGCCAGTGGACAGTGCCAAAAAGCGTCGTAGTGTTGGGGGGGGGGGGACAGAATGGGGGTCATGCTGTCCCTTCATGAATTTTGGCCATCCCGATCAACCTATGTTAGTCTCGTAACCCAGACCATTCCTCTGGCCAAGCTTGGTGAGGCAAGCCACTGAGAATGTGGCCTCTAACCTCTGACACCGTGTCTGACCTCCGTTATAACTAGACCTGGGCAGGAGACATTACCACCAGTCAATGCAGACAATAAAGTCGCTGTAGCGTGGCCAAAAATAAACCCACTCCAGAAATCTGAAAATTAAAATTGACGAACTGAATGTTATCAACTTAAATGTTCAGGTTTGTGGGTTGGGCGTCTTCATAGTCAATGAGAGGAGCGAGATTTAGTTCTTTTGTCACCACCTCTTTAACTCTTATCTAGCAAGCATCAATTTGTTGTTCGTCTTGGGATATATTTACTAGTGAACTGTAGGTGGTTGTTATGGCTCATTGTTGCCAGTCTCCTCAGCCCTGATGTTGTCTGGTACCCCTTCACCTCGGCACTAGCCCAGGGAAATAGCTATACATGTCTAGGGATTGTTCAACCGAAACAGGAGGGAAAAGCAGTGGTAATGGCTCTACTAGTATAATAGAAAATCAACACGAAGTAACAACTATATAATTTAATCAAATGAACCAGGGAGTGTGGAGCTATATTACAATTATTACAAAGATGATGGATCTGCTGGTTGCCCCACATAATATATCTGAATGTAAAAAATAAATAGTTTGCTGAATTCTAATGTGTAGTTTCCTGTTGCTTTCGCATTAAGGAACAATCGTAAGCTGAACAATCTAATTGCGAACTTGTTTGCATTTCTTTACTGCAAAAGCCGTATGTAAATTGTTGCAAGTCAACGATGACTCGCTTCGTTTAAAATATTATGCTATCAGGCGAATTTGCACATAGTAAATTATCTCACTACCAATAACATACCTTAATACTTAGCAACAGTATTATCTCATCACCAATAACATACCTTAAGAACTAAGTCACTAGGTCTAATTCAGAATTGTACATAAGAAATCATCATTGCAATTAAGATGATTCAAATTAAGTGAGAACAAAGCACTGAGCCTGTTGGTAGCAGTGACCTAGACTGCTGCTATTCACAGCGTTATTCTTGTTGCCAACCTCTACCTCATCTGCAGTATTCTTTTGTGAAGTGGTGTACCAAATGCCTCCACACGATCGGTGATGAAATTTACCCTGCCTTATTTCTTACCGCATGAGGCAATGTTCTATTCCCAGTCCTTGTTAGTGCAGCGTCTCCTTATAGTCCCCTCCCCCTCATCCACCCCCTCATAATTATTTTTAATAGTTCTTTGCCCCACGTTTGGTTGACAAAGGCAGGAAGACAGCGGATGCAGCGCAAGCCTTTCAAATGTAACGGTAGCAGGTCGTAATAACCTGTAATAGCGGCAGTAGCCCGTTATATATTATCCCAGAGATAAATGGTAGACACAAGGTCGGTTGGTTATACAAGGAATCTTGGAGTGGCAGTGGGTTGGTTTGTTAATGGAGCAAACCTGGAGGCCCAGCGAGAGTAGCTGGAGCACCCAAGTTTTCTTTTTCTGTACTTTTTAAATACAGCAGTATTGTAATTTTCGAAATGTGACTGTTTATTTGATGGTAATAAATGCTGGTAGCCTTCGCAGCATCTGTCAGTGTTACTGCAATTGTGTAGGTGCTTTCTTAGCTGCTCTAATTAATTAATAATGGTTGAGGAGATTTCCATTGGTAGACCACACTATCTGCACTTTCATTTTCTGTAGTGGTCCTAATATGGCAGGCATATGCGTAGCCTAACCGCAGTGTGTGCGCCGTCCACACCTGGTGGTGTCAGCAGGCGGCGGACCACAGGTGAGGGAGGTGTGGTGGTGGTCCCCCACAACTTGTTCTAAGAACACTTTTGTACTTGCTGCAGGGTGTATATTGCTGTATATATACACTGCATGGTGTATATTGCTGTATATATACACTGCATGGTGTATATTGCTGTATATATACACTGCATGGTGTATATTGCTGTATATATACACTGCATGGTGTATATTGCTGTATATATACACTGCATGGTGTATATTGCTGTATATATACACTGCATGGTGTATATTGCTGTATATATACACTGCATGGTGTATATTGCTGTATATATACACTGCATGGTGTATATTGCTGTATATATACACTGCATGGTGTATATTGCTGTATATATACACTGCATGGTGTATATTGCTGTATATATACACTGCATGGTGTATATTGCTGTATATATACACTGCATGGTGTATATTGCTGTATATATACACTGCATGGTGTATATTGCTGTATATATACACTGCATGGTGTATATTGCTGTATATATACACTGCATGGTGTATATTGCTGTATATATACACTGCATGGTGTATATTGCTGTATATATACACTGCATGGTGTATATTGCTGTATATATACACTGCATGGTGTATATTGCTGTATATATACACTGCATGGTGTATATTGCTGTATATATACACTGCATGGTGTATATTGCTGTATATATACACTGCATGGTGTATATTGCTGTATATATACACTGCATGGTGTATATTGCTGTATATATACACTGCATGGTGTATATTGCTGTATATATACACTGCATGGTGTATATTGCTGTATATATACACTGCATGGTGTATATTGCTGTATATATACACTGCATGGTGTATATTGCTGTATATATACACTGCATGGTGTATATTGCTGTATATATACACTGCATGGTGTATATTGCTGTATATATACACTGCATGGTGTATATTGCTGTATATATACACTGCATGGTGTATATTGCTGTATATATACACTGCATGGTGTATATTGCTGTATATATACACTGCATGGTGTATATTGCTGTATATATACACTGCATGGTGTATATTGCTGTATATATACACTGCATGGTGTATATTGCTGTATATATACACTGCATGGTGTATATTGCTGTATATATACACTGCATGGTGTATATTGCTGTATATATACACTGCATGGTGTATATTGCTGTATATATACACTGCATGGTGTATATTGCTGTATATATACACTGCATGGTGTATATTGCTGTATATATACTCTGCATGGTGTATATTGCTGTATATATACTCTGCATGGTGTATATTGCTGTATATATACTCTGCATGGTGTATATTGCTGTATATATACACTGCATGGTGTATATTGCTGTATATATACACCACCCAATTATCATATAGATGGGCGAGCACTTGAGAACTGCGAGTCTTACAGATACCTTGGTGTCCCTATTAACGACCCTGGGTACCTTTCTTCTCTCAAGAGGAGACTGTGGGAGAGATTAAAGCCCTTGCGGGTCCTTGTTGGTGTCAATCATGGAATTAACGTGAGACTTGCTAGAATGTTTTATGTATCATTTATACGCTCTGTGATTGACTACAATGCTCTACATCTCACACTGTATACTGACAAAGAGCTGAAATCTCTTGAAACCTTGCAAAACGAAGCTATGCGTCTCATCCTTGGGGCTCCAAAGTCCACGAGAATAGTTAATATGAGAGCAGAGTTAAAATTACCTACCATAAGTGAGAGAATTTTGTCTATTAGCACAGTTTTCGGTGTGAAAGCATTGAGTAGATCTAGGCAACACATGAAGTTTCAAGCTAAACTTTCTAATATGCTGCACTCACCTGAGGTCTATAGAAGAAGAACGAAATCTGATTATGTATATTGGTTCTATAAGGTAGCCAACTCCATCAAAATATTAAATATGTACCCAACTCAACTTATGATTAATCAACCAATTACTCCATGGGATAACTGGGATTTATCAGTTGATTTTGTAAATGCGCCCAAGAAAGATAGTGTGCACTCTACATTATTAAAACAGTTAACACTGAAAAGCATCACTGAAAGTACTCAGAGTTTGGGTAACGATGTGTATCAGTGCTATACCGACGGCTCTGTAGAAGGTGGTGGACGATGTACCGGATGTGCATGTAATATATTTGAACAATCTACTCTCGTACATACAGCAATGAAGCGCGTCAATGACTGGGCAAGTACAACTCAAACCGAACTTGCAGGCATATACCTTGCCACTGAATTTTTAAAAGACAAAGGCAGTGGACTTATATACTGTGACTCGCAGAGTGCACTCCTGGCATTGAACGCACATATTAGTGACACCCAGAAAATAGTCAGTGATATTCGAATGAATGTTTTAGCTGCTAAAGAAAACAGATTTGAAATTAAATTCCTATGGATACCATCACATGTTGGCATCTCAAGGCATGACACTGTTGATATGCTTGCAAAGACAGCCTGTAGAAAACCAGTGGTAGAAATTGATATGGGTATTTCACTAGCAGTGACAAAGAAATACTTAAACAAATATCTAATGAAGATCTCACCGACCTAACAAATTCACAAAGACCTGAAAGCTGTAGCATTAAATATTATGATAGATATCGTGAGGAAACATTCACATATGGGACTAATAGAACAAGAACCCGGCAATGTGATGTTATAGTGGCCAGAATACGCCTGGGATATAGACGTATCTGGCAGCTTTCTCAAAACCCAAATGTCGAGTACACAATGTGTCAACTTTGTGAAAGAGAAAACATGCACTCTTGAACATTATATTGTAGAATGTCCCATACTGGCTGACTTTCGCCCCCTGGGCTAAGGTATGCTGAACTTTGTAATTACTATATGAGTACTGGAACACTTGATGATATATTGGACTTGTACCCAAGATTGACCATGTAATAGATTAATTATACAATGTATGTGATGTAACTATATAACCTGAGCTTGTAAAAGCACCTTAATCGCCTTCAGTGATTAAGTGCTTAATTGCACACTAGTTTCTGTATCAGCTATCTCACCCTGTCAGAGTAAATGAGATAAATGTCTGTGAATGCATGTGTGTATATATGTATATGTGTGTGTATGTGTATGTATGGGTATAAAGTATATATGGAAGCTGATCAGAATTACATTTCACCTTTGTAAATGTACATTAATGACACTGTGTAGATGACACATCGAACACTTTATGTAAGGCATACATAAATCTGTGTATCTATGTATTTACGTATATAGGTTAGCTTAGCATTTTAAAGCACCGACTCACCTTCAGTGGTTGATTGTTCAATAAACCCTTGAACTATATGTTTAACACATCTCTAACCCTGTCTATGGAGGACAGAAGAAAATGTATATATGCTGGTTAGCATTGTTAATGTGTGGCCACGTCTGTGGTAGAAACAATAAAAAAAAAAAAAAAACTGCATGGTGTATATTGCTGTATATATACACTGCATGGTGTATATTGCTGTATATATACACTGCATGGTGTGTATTGCTGTATGTTGACCAGACCACACACTAGAACGTGAAGGGATGACGACGTTTCGGTCCGTCCTGGACCATTCTCAAGTCGATTGTTTATTTGATGGTAATAAACAATCGACTTGAGAATGGTCCAGGACGGACCGAAAAGTCGTCATCCCTTCACGTTCTAGTGTGTGGTCTGGTCAACATACTTTAGCCACGTTATTGTGACTCATCGCCTGCATATTGCTGTATATACACTGCATGGTGTGTATTGCTGCATATACACTGCATGGTGTGTATTGCTGTATATACACTGCATGGTGTGTATTGCTGTATATCGAAACTTTCAGTCGGAGTGTCCTCCTTCCGACAAATTTGTCTCGTTTAAATAAATCTTCAGCTACAAATTAATACAAATTAATAACTTGTAGCTGAAGATTAAACAAAAATACATTTGCCATTGTAGAGTGAAAGTCTGTTAGGCTTATCGAGGGCCTCGTTCCCAAATGATTGACATAGGCTAGAATGAAACCCACAACAGTCGCCTAACTCCCATGTACCCATTTATATACTGCTGGGGAAACATAAGGAAATGTACCCAACTGTGTGTCTGTCCGGGTATCCAACCCAGGACTTTCTATTATAAGAACCGTAGGCTGCAAATAAACCAACCATCGACATTGTTCTAGAACTTTAATTACAAAGTTGCCAGTCCGCCATAGATGGGCTAAACTACGATAGAATAACTTATTACATAGAAGAGTAAACACTATGTACAGGAGGTAAATGGTGGTGTTATATCTGATCACAAGGACCCACCTAGGTCAACAAACATGGTATTTGCAGACAATAAGAAGCTGACATTATATGGAAGTCTGCAGAAATGCCACAAGAGGGTTGGAAAGCTGCAATACTAATTAATGAGGTGACTACTGGAATTCAGCTCAAAGTGCAAAGTAATAAGCTGGGGGAAGAAAAAACTGCATTGAAAAGAATTACAAATTAGCTATGAGTTTAGCTGGACCTGTGATACGTGTATATATTAAGACAAGTAGACGTGGACACCAAGGTAAACTGCAACACTGCTAGGCTCCCCCCTCCCCATAAAGATGTGTTCCTAGCTAGTCCTATAGAAGAAAACTGCAACAAGGTCTAACATTCCACGCCTTTCTCCGTCCTCAGACGCGTCACAGTAATTCAGAATGCGACAAAAGTTTCACTGTACTGGACAACACCAACAGGCGTGTATCGCTTATCTAGAGAATAACGTAGAATGTTGGGAGGGAAGAAAGATTGAATTAAATAGGCACGAAGACAAAAAAAAAAATGAGTGGTAATTATGAACTAGAGTAAAAGACCCATGACAATATGGCGCTATATGGCATCTCTAGGATCACTTTCTCTCACTGTCGCATCAAACCGGAATTTTTGCTACAAGACAGTAAAGCAACGCCTGCTTGTTCCGCTTAATGAGCAATCAATCGGGCGAATTAGTTCATCCCTCCATGTACTGAATACCAACCCCTAAATTGCTCAAGGACTAAGTCTAATTATTGACTGAATTTCTGATGACAATAAAATCCCGTGCCGGGACCCGTGGCCAGTTGGCAAGTACCGCTATCACCAGTTGCTACAATGGCTGGTGTCATATTAAGCCAGACCGTTCAGTGTTTGGTATTATTTCGCAGTGAATAATTAGATAAGGAGTATGTTGAGCGTGGAGGGATTAAGTATACTGAGGAACGCTGAGGATGTGGCGCTAAATATAGTAGAGGCTTGTGGGGTTGAGCAGGCGCGTGCGTCCTCTTGTTAAAACTCCCTCAAATTTGCTAGATACTTTCCCCGCCCGAGTGGTGCCTGGACCCCAGGCAGGTGTGGGGGCAGTCAGTGGTTTGACCTATTACATGTGCTAGATTTACGGGTTATTACCAAGCCATTTATACAACTGTTTAGTTTAACAAAAAATACAATTAAGCGTCGAGACTTTGACAAAATTGGGTAAGTTTAGATTTAAGACAATGCAATTTGAAGGCTAATCAGCAACCTACCCTATGGTTACCTTGCGTTGATTTCGGGGTTCAATGTCCCCGCGGCCCGGTCCCTGACGGCCTCCTTTAGCAAACTAATTGTACTTTTTTAAAAATGGTAAAAAATCACACAACTGAACACTGCTGATTTTAAACATGTACAAATAGGTAAGAGGTATAGGGGCAAGAACGACATTTCACCCTATTGGACATTGGTAAGAGAAAAGGGAATTATCAGGGGCAAGCGCCAAGCCATTACGACTCTCTATAGCACTTGGAAGGGGTTAGGATAAGACGGGAGGCATCTCCCGTCACGCAGGGTGCAGTCGCACCTCCACAGATCTCCAGTATCAGCTCTTGATACTGGTAATGGCTCAAAAGGGCCACCACTTACGGGCTATTCATGCCCGTGCCACCTTTTGGGTGGCTTAATTTTCATCAATCGGTTAGGATAAGGATTTGGGATGGGACGGAGGGCAGGAATGGTGCCCAATCACATGGACGGTCGGGGACTGAATGCAGGCTTGTACGAAGCGAGACCGTCGCTCTACCGTCCAGCCCAAGTGGTTGAGCTGGACACTGGTAAGGTTACAGCACAAACTACCATTACCATCCAATAAGACCACATGGCCTTTTAAATAGTGCCAGCAGGCAGTGGCTGGCACTGTCACAGCGCCGCCTCGCGGGTAATGTTAGCGCAAGAAACATTAGGCTGCACAAGCTGTCATAATGTGTAACGCTATTTTCCATACAAAAATAATTAGAATATTGTACAAACTTTTATGAATAAAGTATTTTAATTTGTAGTAAAGAGACGTGAAAGGTTTAGGAGAGAGGGTAGGAATGGTGGGTAAAAAGGTAAAGAAGGTAGACTGGAGAAGTTAGGAGGGGGGGGGGGGTGTTGCGTGGCCCATTAAAAGATGCGTCAACTTGGTGTAGTAACCTTGGCCAGGCCACTGAGGAGTGGTGGCCGCATAACTTTGGTCATCTTGCCACTGGCCAAGCCACTGAGGGGGGAGAGGGGGGGGGCTAAACTTTAACAATGCTAACCTACTTAGAGTTGATTCACAGAATTAACATCTCTGCGGCCCGGTCTCTGATCAGGCCTACTGATTGGTGGTTTGGTCAACTAGGCTGTTGGACTTGGCTGCTCCGCAGCCTGACGTGTTAATCACAGCCTGGTTGATCAGGTATAGTTTAGAGGTGTTTAAAAAGAGTAATCTTGAAACTGTGCCTTAATGAAGACAGTTCACCCTGGAACAGTGAGAGGCTTAAGAGACAATATTTGGGATATATTCTTGCAGCAAGTGTTGCCAACACACTAACATGCATCTTGTATGTTAAATACTGGCAACCTCGCCAAACATAATATTCCTATTTTTGTATATATCAATGTGCCAGTATGTAGCTTGCCACTGAGCCTCGTACACTCCTCGCCGGGTATAATAACTCGCCGCTACTTGGAGCAGCTGTACTTGTGTACAGGGCAAGTGGTCACTGACTACATTAACGCCCCTATTCAATCCTATGTGAATTAGTGCTAATGACTTGGACAACTACATAATAGGAAATTTAAACTTGATTGCTGCACAGAGAAAGTGTTGTAGAATTATTGTAAGAGTGATCACAAATGGAGCCCGGCCTGGGAGAACAACTCTCGAAACCCTCTCCAGGTATCAGCCAGACACATCATGCTGATAGACACGCCAGCTCAAGGTGTATGCGACAGGAACTCTGCCTCGCCAAGCTCTCGTTTTAAACACAAGAATTGTCTGTAAAGAAATCTCAACAAATAAAGGGCAGGAGGGAATGCATCGGGCGATACAGTAATTTCCAGAATTGGACTGATATCGTGGCCGATGACGAGTAAGTGCAGGTGACGAATATCTCAACCCTGAGCAGTCCAGATGGAGGCCTAAACGTTTTGACCAAATGGCGTTATGGTGGTTTTTAACTTTAAATTCACTCACAAATGTAAAGATATCCTCACACTGGAGTAGTGTAGCCCAGTGGACTGGAGTACATCACCATGTACAAGTAGTGTTGACGTCACCTGGGCCGCGACAGTTTAGTTAGGCTGCTTGACCCACAGTTTCTAGCCAGACAACGCAGTTTAGTTTTTACGTAGTGGCGTGTCGAGAGGCCGGAGTGTGAGAATCATCTTGTCAAAGTGTAATATTAGGACTGTTGCTGGTTTACCTTGACTGTAATCCCTATTAAGCGTGGTAATAATTAAAAGGCAGATATTAAAAGCAGACGGCGGTTAAAAACGTTTTTACCACCTTGCTGTTGGTCAGGGGTTAAACCCCCCCCCACTACCCTGAGGATAGGTGGGCCGGGGGGGGGGGGGAGGTTGACCAAGGCTACGCTGCTATTGGTCGGAACCTTGTGTGGGGGAAAGGGTATGTTTGGTAGTGATGGTGCTTACAGGTGTGGGAATGTGGCTCCTCTGTTGTTGTTGTTGTTAGTAGTTAATAGGATGGGGGGCAGGAGGGAGTAGCAGTGGTGGCTCTCCCTCAGTGTGGCGATGGTAGTAGTGATGGCGGAGCTAGCGGAAGTGCTTGCATATTAGTAAGCACTGCCATGGTGTGTTATACATTATAGTGTACCCTATACCCATCCAGTAAGTCTGCGCGCGTGCCTCTAACCTCGTCCACTACCAATAGAATCAACATAGCTAAGCAAGTTAGTGATGATAGGGGTAGTTATAGTGGTGGCGGCGGCGCTGTGATGGTGGCGGAGGCGCGTCCCGGATATGTCTCGACACAAGGTGAAAGTCTTAGCCGAACCCACACCTGGCTACCCACCACACCCATCCCTTACACCTGACTGCCCACTACACACATACACTTGAACGCTTACACATACATTCACGCGCTCAGATAAATGATTTAGTTCAGTCCCCAAAAAGTGTAAGATGATGACGAGACGGGGAATACCGAGGGAATGGACACCATAAGGGAGAGGGAAGTACAAGAATGTGATAGTGCCAGAGCTGCACCTAGGGCGTGTGGCCACAAAATAACTTTGGCAGTACTCTATGGGGAAACTGACGAACATAAAGCGAAATTTAAATGTGTGTGTGAGGTAAAAATCAAGCCTATCCCAAATCCTTATCCTGATCCCTTCCCAGTGTCATATAATCATAATGGCTTTGCCCCTTTCTCCTGATAGTTCCCTTCCCTTTGCTCATAAAATTCACAATTCGTGAAGCAAAAAGACTTAGACTTGGGTACGACGACACCTTGACGGGACTAGTTCTCACAAGTTGAGGGAGAACTGGGGGGGGGGGTATGATGATCACGCAAGCTACTGAGGGAGACTAAAGAGTGTGCAATGACACCCTTTTTGAACTGAAACTATGACAGACGTAAGTGGGAACATGAAAATAAATTAATAAAAGGTCAAGAAATAGTAGCTGGTAGCCTGGAGGAGGGGTCAAGAAATAGTAGCTGGTAGCCTGGAGGAGGGGTCAAGAAATAGTAGCTGGTAGCCTGGAGGAGGGGTCAAGGAGTTTTACTTCCACCAGCGGGCTGCCAGCCACGCGCCGTCCGCTGTTAGTAGTCCTCGTGAGCGTCTTGTCAAGTGGAGGATTTTAATCAGTGCTTTTTGAGCTCGACGAGAACTTTGGCTGCCAATTCACTCAGTGAGGTTGACAACCTCGTGGAGGTTCCCGAGGAGAGGGCGTGTCTTGCCACAAGAGGAAACTTGAGGCAACAAGGACAAGTGCAAATACTATCATGATGATTGTGAGGGAATCTTTGGTGCATACTGATCTTTGTGGGGTTATGGGTGAGTGTATTGAGGAAGTGGACAGGCAGCCAGAAATGTGCAGTGTACGAGAACTGAAGAGCAAGGCGAGAACATTTGTTGTGGATTTCCAACTTAAGTTGAAAGTGCCGAACCAACCGGGCTGTGGTGGATATGTGGACCTGTGGACCTCTACAAGAAACATCCTGTTGGACCAAGATCTCACAACTTGACCCTAGCCTCGGGCCGGGCTTGGAGTAGAAGAAATCGCTAAATCCCTCCCCCCCCCCCATAAAGCAAGTATCAAGGAGGTATATGGAGATGTGTCAAGGAGAGGAGGGAGAAGCAGAGGTCATGCTAGTAACAGTGTTTGGAGACGGGAACGATTAGTGACCGGGAAGTGTAGGAGAGCCTTTGCTAATCACATTTAGGAGAACAGTCGACTTGGAACAAAGGGAAGGAGTACTAACGTAAGGCGTAAGGTAACTACATTGTGCCTAGAAGGGAGAGTTGACAATTGAATGTTATCCATATCCAATGGTATCAAAGACATGCAAGACAAAAGTTGCAGTATGTCAACTCTACAAGTATGACAACTTGTAGAGTTGTCATACAATTGGTGTGGTATCTCCTGTGGGAAGTTTGGTTGAAGCAATGGTGGCGGGTGGCATTCTCGCACGTCTTGATTGGTTGAATTTCCGGAAGGGTTGAGCCAAAGGCTACGACATACACGAGGGCCAAAGATTTGTCGTCTTCTCCAGAATTGACGATGGAAGGAATTTACATTAAATTCCTGGCAGTAAGTATGAGGGGCTTGACTGGGCCTCGTGACTTGCTATAAAACTGGAATTGTGTCGTGTTGAAGTGTATTGAGGCGTGGTTCTTCAGCCCGCCGCCCGCCCTCTACGGTTGTCACGTCACAAAAATGGTGTACTAAATTGCCAGAACCTAAGTGTAAACCATATGTTGACGTCGGGTATGTTTACGTCAACATACAAAGTGTTAGTGGACAGGTTGTTGGTAATGGTTGTTGATTATAGACTGGCCCAGTGTAGCCTAGTAGACTGGACTTCCATGCCATGTTTAACATAGTGTTGACGTTTTCTATGCATCGGCCTATGGACTTACCACGTAGTTCTCTAGTTGGGGTAAGTACATGTGCGTCTATAGGCCGAAGCATAGAAAGAACATAAAAGCGACGCCACATGACAGCACGTTGCGTCGCTACATAGTTTAGAGGGAAGGTTACACGGGTGTGAAGGGCTAACCCTAGACAAGCTGCCGTGTTCGCACCAGTACTACTACTGCATTTTCATTTATTCTTATCATGGAAGTAGTCCCAATATCTTCATCGCCGGGAATCGGGAACTGTGAAGAAATTGAAGTTTCTCTCGCGGAATTATGGCCCCCTACAAAATGAACTTAATAATTTATACCTAGATCATGTTCCTCTAGGATAAGTTGTTCGTTACATCAGCGCTCCACAATACCTGTCACTGTGTCAAATCTGTAGCTTAAAATATGGATCATAATCTATAGCTATAGTTATTGTTGCGGTTAGGAACGCGCAGTGACAGGTGGCAGCGTTAGGAACGCACGTGGGGACGCTTGGGGCACCGCTATATACGCACGTGTGGACGCTTGAGGCACCGCTATATACGCACGTGTGGACGCCTGGGGCACCGCTATATACGCACGTGTGGACGCTTGAGGCACCGCTATATACGCACGTGGGGACGCCTGGGGCACCGCTATATACGCACGTGTGGACGCCTGGGGCACCGCTATATACGCACGTGGGGACGCCTGGGGCACCGCTATATACGCACGTGTGGACGCCTGGGGCACCGCTATATACGCACGTGTGGACGCCTGGGGCACCGCTATATACGCACGTGTGGACGCCTGGGGCACCGCTATATACGCACGTGGGGACGCTTGGGGCACCACAATATACGCACGTGTGGACGCCTGGGGCACCACAATATACGCACGTGTGGACGCTTGGGGCACCACAATATACGCACGTGTGGACGCTTGGGGCACCACAATATACGCACGTGTGGACGCTTGGGGCACCACAATATACGCACGTGTGGACGCTTGGGGCACCACAATATACGCACGTGTGGACGCTTGGGGCACCACAATATACGCACGTGGGGACGCTTGGGGCACCACAATATACGCACGTGTGGACGCTTGGGGCACCACAATATACGCACGTGGGGACGCTTGGGGCACCACAATATACGCACGTGTGGACGCTTGGGGCACCACAATATACGCACGTGTGGACGCTTGGGGCACCACAATATACGCACGTGGGGACGCTTGGGGCACCACAATATACGCACGTGTGGACGCTTGGGGCACCACAATATACGCACGTGTGGACGCTTGGGGCACCACAATATACGCACGTGTGGATGCTTGGGGCACCACAATATACGCACGTGTGGACGCTTGGGGCACCACAATATACGCACGTGGGGACGCTTGGGGCACCACAATATACGCACGTGGGGATGCTTGGGGCACCACAATATACGCACGTGTGGACGCTTGGGGCACCACAATATACGCACGTGTGGATGCTTGGGGCACCACTATATACGCACGTGGGGACGCTTGGGGCACCACAATATACGCACGTGGGGATGCTTGGGGCACCACAATATACGCACGTGGGGACGCTTGGGGCACCACAATATACGCACACACCACCATCTGTATCTCGGCATCTCTCTGATGATCTGGGAACTATCATTTTTGCAAGCTACAGTTTCTCTGGTGTCATCAGCTTTCTCTGTTGCTCCATACGTTTGTTCTATTGTGTTGCGGTTACTGTGCGTGCCGGTGTGGCTGATAATGGCGGCCTTCAGGTGGTAACTAGTGGCAACCCGCTGCTGGGGGGCTGGACACCCAGCCTCATCTACCAACCCGTCCTCGCAAATCTAATAAGTCAATATTGACTTATTAGTTGCGTGCATAGGTGACATACTTAACATAATAGTTTCCCTTGAAAAGCTTCATAGAAAACACCGACCTTACCTAACCTTGTTAGTATGTTAAAACAAGCATCTTATAGCTTCGTAATTACAATTGTTACTTAACCTATTATAGGTATAGGTTAGGTAATAATTGTAATTACGAAGCAATAATATGCTTATCTTAACATACTAACAAGGTTAAGTAAGGTCGGTGTTTTCTATGAAGATTTTCAAGGGAAACTATTATGTTAAGTATGTCGCCTATGCACATATTTAATAAGTCAATATTGACTTGTTAAATTTGCGAGGACGGGTTGCATCTACACTAGTGAGACCATTTAGTTGTCCATGCTTCGCGAGGCTCCAGTCTTTGGCACTTTACAGTGTGCTCTGGGAAAGTACCTCTGGACGCTTACTCCACCTGCTGACCCAAATGTTAATTTTGTCATCTAAATTCCTGGCCGTATGTATGTACTAAACTAGTTGTGCTTGTGGGGGTTGAGCTCTGGCTCTTTGTTCCCGCTTCTCGACTGTTAATCAACTGATGTACAGGTGCCTGAGCCTATTGGGCTCTTATCATATAAACATTTGAAACTGTGTATGGAGTCAGCCTCCACCACATCACTGCCTAATGCATTCCACCTGTTAACTACTGACACTGAAAGTTCTTTTTAACGTCCCTGTGGCTCATTTGGGTACTCGGTTTCCACCTGTCTCCTTGTTCGCGTATCACCCGTGCTAAACAGTTATCTACCCTGTCAATTCCTCCGAGAATTTTATAGGTAGTGATCATGTCTCCCTTAACTCTTGTCTTCCAATGTCGTGAAGTTCAGTTCCAGTAATCTTTCCTCGTAGTTATACCCCTCAGCTCGGGGGCTCGTCCTGTACTCCTAACAGACCCAAAAGTGATTCCATACACCCGCCTAACCCTCTGTGTATGAAGGAAAAACGGTTTACACACGACTCGCAACTAATTTGGCTCGAACAATTCCAGAACAAGTGCTTCACTAACGAATTTTGTTCGAACCACAACGCTGTAAATGCTTCACCCACGTACTACACATACAAATAATCGCCAACAGAACCTAAACACTTAACCTAACATCGCCTATATATACACAATATGCTAATATATTATAATAATTTATATTTGAGAAAATTCCCGTTTTGAATGAACGGCATTTAAAAATTTATGAATGCGTCTGTGGGGTCGACCGCTGGATGTAATGGACGAGTCGAGGACGGGTTGCGGGGACTGACTGGCCTGGTGGCACACCTCTCAACCTTTTCTGACTTCGTTTTGTGTTTGACTAGATGTAGACACTAGGCTGGAGCTGCATAATCCTGTATTGGTCTGACATATGAGGTATACAAGGTGCTGAATGATTCCTTACAGTTTCTGAAGGCAGTGCTCATGTTCGCGACCTGGCATACGCCGCTGATGTTATCCTTTTGATGTGGGCTTCGGGGACAGATCTGGTGTGAAATTAACCCCCAGATCTGTCTATTCCCGACTTCAAATGATTTCCTCTCCCAGCTGGTACCTTGTTTGTCCTCGTATAAATGCATGCATGTATGTATGCATGTATATACTTTTTGTGCCTTTAGAATAGCTATTTGTTCTTGGACCCCGCTTTTCTAACCTCTTTGTTTCCTTGTCTACTCCGTATGTCTTCCAGTGTCTTGTCCGCCCGCCCGTGCACAATCTCCACGAAGCAGCTGTCTAACTCCCAGATTTACTGCCAGGTGAAACTGTCTGTTTCTGCCTCGGATGAGAATCAAACCCTGCCCCTTAGGACTACGACCCCCGAGCGCTGCCCACTCAGCTGCGATGCCCTGTATGCTTACCTATTCGTACTCTATTTGTGCCTGCAGGATCGAGAGTTGGCTCTTGGATCCCGCCTTTCTAGACCCCGGTTGTTTAAAGCATTGACTTATCCTTCTGCATCATACCTAGTTTTAAAGCTATGAATAGTTTGCTTCCACAATGTGCTCCTATAGTTCATAACATTTCCCCACTACTATCACGCTAAAAGGAAATTTTCTATTATCTTCATGACTAAGTTTCCAGCTTCCACCCATGTTTCCTTGCTCTGTTGGTATTCCGTGTGAACATTTCGTCCATTTCTACTGTCAATCCCCCTAAGTATTTTGTAAGCTGCTATCATATCTCCCCGCTCCCTCCTTGTTTCTAACGTCGTCTGGTTCAGTTCCTTCAGTCGCTCTTTTCCCATCCCATGCAACTCTAGGACTAGCCTCGTCGCAAATGTTTTAACCTTTATCAGTTTCCTAATGTGTCTTTAGGTAGGGGACTCCATGATGGCCCTGCATACGTAGACAGTGTAAAGCGCTCTGAATGCCTCATTACTTAGGATTCTGAATGACGTTCTAACTTTTGCTAGCGTAGAGTACGCTGCTGTCGTTATCCTATTTGTGTGTGCCTCAAAGAATTAGATTAGGTGTTACGTCCACTCCCAGGTCTCTCTCGAATCGTCACAGGAAGGTAGTTTCCCTGCATTGTGTAGGCGACACTTTGGTCTCCTGTCATCTAGTCCAATAGTCATAACTTGCACTTGCTCGTGTTGACCTTCAGTAGCCATTTCTCTGCACCATCTCTGCAGCTTGTTAAGTTCTCTTAGAGTATCCTACACTCCTCATTTGTCACAGCTCGTCTCTTTAATTTCGCGTCATCCGCGAACATCGACATACATGACTCGACTCGTGTAGACATCGTTCACGTATATTAGAAATAGAACAGGTCCCAGCACCGATCCTTGAGGTACTCCACTCGTACTGTTCGCCAGTCCAACTTCTCGCCCCCCCCCCCGCCCTGACTTTCTCTGGCTCCTGCCTGTTAAGTAAGCGCTTACCCAAGTCTTTCCCACTTACTCCCGCTGCCTCTCTAGTTTGAATAAGTCTCCAGTGCGGTACTGTGTCAGTCTTTGACAGTCAGAAATATGCAGCCTGCCCATGCTTCACTGTCCTGCCTTACTCTTTGTTAGGTTATCATAGAATTCCAGAAGGTT
>WNGS01042707.1:47839665-47851179 GCA_020271785.1 Procambarus virginalis
TCCTGGGGGTGGAGGCCTGGTAGAGGACTGGGCCGCGGGGACACTAAAGCCCCGAAATCATCTCAAGATACCTCAAGATAACCTTCCTAGCGCTGCCAGCTCAAAGCCACTCCATAACTAAACTTGCCCAAAATATGACTCCAGTCTTCCACCGTAAAGAAACAAATGACTTGGTCTGGCCGGTTTACTGATCGAGAAAGCTGTTCGTACTCATTTTCCGCAACTATTATGGTAAGAACTATGAAAATCTTCCGCATAAGTTAAAACACAATCTCGGTCTGTGGATAGACCAAGAAAATCACAACATTCTGCGTTGTGGAGGGAGACTTAAACACGCAGATGTTAATCTAGATACCGTGCATCCATGGCTTTTACCAAAAAATCATTGGATCACCAGGTTGATTGTGTTACATACACATCAACAAATCATCAAACATGGAGGAGTGTTAGACACACTCACACAAATCAGACAACAGTACTGGATTCCTCAGGGAAGACAGTCAGTCAAATCAATCTTAAAAATTGCATGATATGCCGAAGGTACGATGCAAAAACTTGCTCTTATCCAGGGCCACCACCTCTACCAAAGGAACGTGTGGTCCATCTACATCCTTTCGAAACGACCGGAGTAGATTATACAGGAGCAATATATCTAACAGGGACTCCAGATAAGCAACCTATCAAGGCATACATCTGTCTGTTCACCTGTGCTACCACCAGGGCAGTACATTTAGAGGTAACACCCGATATGACTGCTCAATCATTTATTCAAGCTTTCCGCAGATTCGCAGCACGCCGATCATGCCCCAAGCTGATGATTTCAGACAACGGAGCAAACTTGGTAGCTGGAGAAGCATGTCTACGGGAAATCTGTTCCCATCCTGCAGTTACTTCCACACTGGAACAGCGTCATTGCAGATGGAAATTTATCCCTCCAAGAGCCCCATGGCACGGAGGATTTTATGAACGGTTAATAGGAACTGTCAAAAGATCCTTGAGAAAATCTCTACACCGTCAGAAAATCAATCTTCAAGAACTCCAGACAGTAATCACGGAAATAGAATCAAGGGTGAATAACCGGCCGTTGACTTACTTGTCTGATGATCCTACTCAACATGAGCCATTAAGTCCTGCACACCTAATGTATGGAAGACTTCTGACTCCAGTACCATCTCTAGTGGATGATGAGATCAGAGATCCCTCATATGTGAGTCAGAGCGAGTTGGTTCAGGGGTATAAGCATCTGTCCAGCATAATCCAAAAATGGAATGATGTTTGGACAAAAGAATATCTTACATCTCTACGAGAACATCACTATGGGGCCAATGTCCCACATAATATATCTAATCTCCAACCTGGCGATATTGTCTTGGTAGACAGTGATGGCCCTAGGGCTGACTGGCCATTAGGTAAAGTTGTCTCAGTCCATCCAGATAGCCAGGGGATTTTGAGAATAGTCAAGATCCTGTCTAAAGGAACAACTTCCCTGAAGACATTGGACAAACTCATCCACATGGAATCAGTGAGCCAGCTGCAGTTAGATCCTGAGAGACCTCAAGACCTTCTAACTACACATGACCCACAGACTCCTAACAGGCACAATCGTCCACAACGGACAGCCGCACAAAAGTGCAAGCAAAATTTGCACTTGTATTATCAATCCGATGGAGAGTAAATAAATACATATGGTTACTACTGTCCTTAGTATAGGACTCTGTGCCAGTTCTCTCCCTCTGGAAGATGTGGGAAATTTTACCCACCATATCTAATAATCATCTAAGAAATGTATTATTTCTATATCATATCAATATCATATCAAATCATATCTATATCATCTATATCAAATCTATATCATATCAGAATCATATCAGAATCACAATAGATTCATTATATATAGCTTGATCCTAGATGATGCCACTATGATCACGTACGCCATAGGGCCCTATAGATGCCTACGTGACTTAGTGCATGTTCTTCAAGGATCCAGAAGCTTCTAGAAGGATTTGTTAATTAAAAATTTATTGGAACATGACGTAGTATCCGGTAGAGATAAAATCGAATCCTTATTAAGAGTCAGTGGTATTATCAAGTACTACTTATAATCTTTAAATCCTATATCATATTTTATTATAATCACATCTTATCTCAATCATAAGTCTAGACTGTAAAAATAATCAATCAATATTCATTTAAGCTACCCCCTTTTCAAGGGGGATGGGGGAGGCATCTCGGGAGAGAAGCGCCCACCACAGCCCCCGGGCAGAACGTATGTTTACACAACAGTGTACACGTGACGGTCCCTTAGCGAACATTTTCAGCTCAAGGACACCTTATCTAATATCATTATCACCAGTGAACACTCTCTAGAACTGGGGGAGTACCTGGACAATATATCAACAAGGAAAATCCTAGAACATTTATATCTATAAGTGTAGAGTGGAGCATTTAGTGACGCGGTCTCCACCTTCATCCCTAATCTCATCCCTAATCTTCATTGTTATCTTCTGCAACGCAGTCCAATCCCGTAGCAACGCTACTAGATCAAACAGCAACGCTGTAATCTAAAATATCGTGCCTAAACTCGCCAAGAGAGTTCTTCAGTCTGGCACACTTTGTCAGACAGGCACCCGGCTTCAGCTAAGTTTATTGAATGTTATTACTGTAGCGTATTAGTTGGCCAATTAAAGCTAGTATAACATTAATATTCTATAAGACTGATAGTCGGTAAAAAGGCGAGGCAACGCCTCATATTTCTGTGAGTTTATTATTAATATTGTGGTACAGCAGAATCTTATCCAAGCTCTGAACCTCATGAGTGTCCAGTGTCAGAGAAGATTGTCACAATAAGTAAACAAATAATCATGAGTGTCCAGAGTGTAGGAAGAGATTCAACAAGCTGACTGTATTTAATCATATACATTGATCATATACATTGCATATACTTGTATATATAAATTAAGTTAACAATTGCTTGCTTAGTTATTTTTTAAGTAATCATAAAGTTCATTTAATTGAATAATTTTAGTACTCAGTAACAGTACTCAGACCATACATTAGGTCATTTATCATACTTTACAATTTACAATTTAAGTTGTTTATAGTATAATGTATTGGCTGTTAATTGCTAAGGTGCTAGGCTAGACTGTGTATGTTTAAATCTCTGATTTAAACAGAGCCAGTGTTCAGTTATATAACTGAATTTATAAAATCTTATCCTTGTATAAAATACAAGCTGATGTGAGATACCTGTTGGCAGGTGGACGTGGAACTGCAATCAACCTATCAACTAATTCACTCACCCCACCTGCCCCTTACAGCCCATTATCTGTCATTAGGAAAAGAGGAGCTAGGATTTACGACCCTAGCTAGAGATTTTAGTTGAATTAATTTGCATACAGTAAATTTTTAATTTAGTTCAGTACAAGTCTCTGGTAGTCTCCTCTTATATCAATCACACACAACAGCAGGTCAGTTCGTCCTGGTCGTCCGGCAGTGTCGTCCTGACAGTGGTCGTCCTGACAGTCGACGTCCTCAGTGGTCGTCCTGACAGTGGTCGTCCTAACAGTGGTCGTCCTAACAGTCGACGTCCTCAGTGGTCGTCCTGACAGTGGTCGTCCTGACAGTGGTCGTTCTAACTGTGGTCGTCCTGACAGTGGTCGTCCTGACAGTGGTCGTCCTGACAGTGGTCGTCCTAACTGTGGTCGTCCTGACAGTGGTCGTCCTGACAGTGGTCGTCCTCAGTGGTCGTCCTGACAGTGGTCGTCCTGACAGTGGTCATCCTGACAGTGGTCGTCCTAACAGTGGTCGTCCTGACAGTGGTCGTCCTGACAGTGGTCGTCCTAACAGTGGTCGTCCTAACAGTGGTCGTCCTGACAGTCGACGTCCTCAGTGGTCGTCCTGACAGTGGTCGTCCTGACAGTAGACGTTCTCAGTGGTCGTCCTGACAGTGGTCGTCCTGACAGTGGTCGTCCTCACAGTGATCGTCCTGACAGTGGTCATCCTTACACTGGTCGTCCTGACAGTGGTCGTCCTTACAGTGGTCGTCCTCACAGTGGTCGTCCTCACAGTGGTCGTCCTTACAGTGGTCGTCCTTACAGTGGTCGTCCTGACACTGGTCGTCCTCACAGTGGTCGTCCTGACACTGGTCGTCCTCACAGTGGTCGTCCTGACACTGGTCGTCCTCACAGTGGTCGTCCTGACACTGGTCGTCCTCACAGTGGTCGTCCTGACAGTGGTCGTCCTTACATGGTCGTCTTGGTGTTGAGTTCTGTAGCTACGAGAGCCAACTCGTCCTCTCTCATAGTACGTCGTATTTTGACGTCTAACTGCCCACAGGCCAGAAACACGCGCCCTCCCTACAAGTCACACAGACTCGCAATACTCATGTGATGTCCCGTTTTCTATTCACGGGTCCTCGGGTAGGTTAGGGTCAGGCAATTTAGTACAGCATTTTAGTGACGTTGGGAACACTGGAGAAGACGGGCTGGTGGGAGACCGTTCATATCAGTTAGGAACAGGGTACGCAGGCAGGCTGTTTGATGGTAGGCAGGCAGGCATTTAAGCTGCCATCTTGCAAGCAACCAAACAGGCAGGCAGACAGGGCAGGGCAGGCAGGCAGGGCAGGGCAGGGCAGGGCAGGGCAGGGCAGGGCAGGCAGGAAGACAGGCAGGCAGGCAGGGCAGGCAGGCAGGGCAGGGCAAGGCAGACAGGCAGGCAGGAAGACAGGCAGGCAGGCAGGCAGGCAGGCAGGCAGGCAGGCAGGCAGGGCAGGCAAGCAGGCAGGCAGGGCAGGGGAGGGCAGGCAGGCAGGCAGGCAGGAAGACAGGGCAGGCAGGCAGGCAGGCAGGAGACAGGCAGGCAGGCAGGCAGTTAGTCAAGATGACAAACAATGACTCTGGTATAAGCAGTCGTACAACTGGCAGTCAAGTCGGAACCTGCTGTGTAACTACTGCCTTAAACAGCGCCACAGAAACCGGTTTTAGTGGTTAGCGTTGGCGTGAATGGACGGCATTGATGCTATAAAGACGATGTTAGCATTCCTTAGGGACGAGAGGCGGTTCCTAGAGATGCTGGTGGCCGACGGTGCCCTTGGCCGCGCCTTCTGGGAGCAGCTGGAGAGGTGATGAAGGGTCATGCTTGAGGGGGGGGGGGTTGAGCTCTAGCTTAAGGGGGAGGGGTTGAGGTCCAGCTTAAGGGGGAGGGGTGAGGTCAATTCCATCCCAGCCGTGGTGGAGGAAGGGTGCCTTCTCTGAGCACTCTAGAAAGTTGTGAACTTGTGACTTTGATGGATGACGGACAAGACGATTCCAGGCCTTTTCAGGTAGCAATGACCAGGAGACAAAAACGGAAAACTGTGCACAGAGAGTTAAGTGATACTGACAGTGATGGACGACCGGTGAAGTGTAGTGATCGACGCCAGACGGGACCCGGGTTACAAAGTTCTATAGAAACTCAGCAGGAAAATCTCTCCGGAAGGCTGCAGCAGGACCACACACCGCCTGGGGGGCACAGCTTAATGGAAGGACGCGGCTGTTATGTCTCTCGACATGTACACTAACTTTGCATCAGAAGCTGGAGTGGACCGTTCAGTTGGCCGAGGAATTTGGTGACTATGAACCATTATTTAAGGAGGGTGTTCACCCGGTTGGGACAGAAAGGCAGTGGAACACCACGGACGGATTTAAGAATATGATTTTGGTTACTTCTGAAGTGGGAATAATATAAACTCAAGTTATTGTTTGTAAGTGTCCGATATACTTGGATCCTGAATTTCTTCATCTCAACAGTGAAAGTGTTGTGTAGACTAAGAGGAACATTTTATGTGGTGAAAAACACTCACATTGTTGCCATGTTAAAGGGTGAGGTTCCTGAAAGACTTTTTGTACAAGGACTTGGATACAGGAATGTGACAAAATATATTGAGGAGACTATATTATGCATGAAGTGCTCTCGTTGGGGACATATGGCTTGGAAATGTCAGTTTGACCCCCGATGTCGGTATTGTGTGTGGTTAAGAAGCATGACTCGCAACAGTGTGGATTGACAAAGGAGAAAATTTGTTGCCATCTTGCTGTAGTTGTCGAAGCATCCACAATGCTGGTTCCTCTCGGTGCCATGAAGCCCCGTGTGAGAGATGCCAAGCCGGCACCCATAAGCAGGGTAAACGAAGATCAGTTGGAAGGCAAGATCGTACAGCAGGAACAGTGGAAAGACAACGGTAGTCTGTGGCCAACGTGTGGGAGACAGGCACGCCGACGATTAAGGATAGCCTGCTTGATATCGAAGCCTCTAGGGAAGCCATTTTCCTAGTGGGAAATGAAGCCGAAAAAAGTGTAGGCTCGTGGTGACGAGGTGCAGGGTGGCTTTGTGGAGTCTGCGGTCAGTACACACACCTTGGAATACCTCAAAAAGTTGGTCAAGAGGATTGAAGTTCTAGAAAAATTAGCTATGGCAAATAGATGGGACGTAGTGGGGAGGGAAACTGAGGAGGAGGATGGCGTATCACAGATGGAAGAGTCTCTGGCAAATGAACTATCCACTAATGATGGATAGTTCAAGCCTGTGTGGTGGAAAATGTTGACGGAGAAGCTCTGGACAAATTGTATAAAACAACACAATTTCAAGAGATGATGTCGCTTATCAGTAAAATAAATAACTGGCGCGAAGATAAGAGTGTGACAACATGGCGGGGGGGGGGGGGGATGACTGCATCTGTGTTATGTTCCTGCTATGTTGGTGTTGCTGTGTTGTTGCTTTGGCAATGAAATACATTCTTGAAATACATCATGCTTTGCAGCATTAGAACAAAAGATCCTATTATGCTTTCACATGCATTATTCATCTCTTCCCACCTTTTGAAGTGAGAGGATTAATTCATTAGCTCCCTCGCCTCTCATTAATCTAATCGCTGAAGCTTCATTTATCTCTGAAATTCTCTCCCCAATACTCTGTAAGGTCACTCATATCATTATTATCTCAGTAATAGTATTTCTTGGGCCATGAGAATATTCTTGGGATTATTCTCATGGCTTCTTTTGTACCTTCTCCACCATGTTTAGTCCGCCTTTACCAAGCCAAGACATGACTGGGGCAGCATAACCAATAAGACACCTCACAGTATGTCATGTGATTACCATAGGAATGTGAAATGTAAAACATGATTAATAATTGTCTACTATTATGGGTTTGTGAGCATCTGGAGGGACTTATAGACGAGGGTAGAAATAGAGCCTAAGCCACTCTCTCCTTTTGACATGTATACTTCCTTTTTCTCAATAAACTTACTTGAACTTGTAAGGGGCGAGGTCTGGCTTGTGAAGGACGGGTGTGTTGGGTTGACAATACGTATTTGTTCTGTAGGCAGGTAGTTTGTGTGTGAGAGAGACGGAGAGTGAGAGAGATTAGATAGTAAATATGAATAAGAAAATAGGTCTAAGAGTCAGTTCATTAGAGAGGCAGCTAGCACGAAGATGACTAAAGAATATACCCATGTGTGTTACGGGAGGCGATGGATGGAGGGTGCAGAGGTGAGGGCCCCTTGGGGCACAGTGCTCACCACGAGCACCACACCGGGACCCCTTGTCTGGGGGTTGACAACTGCTGGGGAAGAGAGGCAGGGTGGGAGGGCAGGTGTGATGGTATGTTGTATGTCAGACGTGCAGGTGAAGTGGAGAGACAGACAGACAGACCGACCGACCAGAACAGGAGGAGGAGGAAGCAAGCAATAAGAGCCCAGCAAGGAGCCAACCATCCAAACATACCGGAGCACGTAGGTGGTGGCTGAGATCCAGATCAGGAGTGAGTCAGCACAGACACCATTCACAGCGGTGTGTGTGTGTGTGTGTGTGTGTGTGTGTGTGTGTGTGTGTGTGTGTGTGTGTGTGTGTGTGTGTGTGTGTGTGTGTGTGTGTGTGTGTGTGTGTGTGCCCACCTATATGTCCCCTCGCGGTCGGGCCTCAGCTTCTAAGCCCCGCCTCTCCCGCTATCGGGTTGTTGCACAATGTCCGCTTGTGAGCAGCCTGGACACTCCCTCCGGACGTCTGTTACTGCTCTTGAGTCTCCAGGCTCCAGCCATGTCTCCAAGACATTACTTTGGTCGTATACTCGCCTAGATATGCTTGCAAGGTCAAGCTTTATCTCCTGGGACCCACCTTACCAGCTGCCAGTGGCACTGACTCCCAACCATCTTGTTTATCATATTAACCCTTGTAATTATTGTTCCATCCACGTTCACTTGTTACACCCTGCTGCATTCTCAACTTCTATGGATCTTATCAATCCACCTTCTAATCTTATATGTCGTTATCATGTCTCCTTTTTTCCGGAGTGAGTGGAGAGGCTCTGCTCCTCAGCCGAGCCTCATAGTTCAGTGCTCTCAGTTCTGAATGAGCCTCGTTTTGTACACATTTTAAATCCAGGTCAATGACTACTACAGGTTCACGGGAGGGTCGTGTGGTGTGCCCAGTGGAGCTTGTACTCAAGGCCTGACCCAGGGCGGTTCACTCACACCAGGGTAGTGGGGGAGAGCACTCTTACACCAGGGTAGTGGGGGAGAGCAATCTTACACCACAATACTGGGTCACCTCGTATTGTTTAGTGGGTGACCTTGCTCCTTCCCTAATTACCATTAACTTTCGCGGTTAGGTTCATTAACTAGGCCTACAGTTTTTATGGTTTTAATTAATTATATATACGATAATTATGATGCAAACACGTAATTGATTGCAAATTAACCTCTAATACTTTATTTTCAATTAACCATTTGTACCTCGTTAAAATAGTGAGTAAGATATTGATTAGGAGAGAAATTCTGTTTTTATTGCATATTTCGACGTTTCAAGATTAGATCGGTTTTACGTGTACATCTTCTAATGGCCTAACTAGATCATTATTGGTCATAGTGATTTTTGTGGTATTTTGCTTTTGCCCTTCGTTCTGAGTACCCAAATGAGCCTCAGAGACGTTAGAAATTACTTTGTCAATGTCAGTGTATTTAATAAATGGAATGCACTAGAAAGTGATGTGGTGGAGGCTGACTCTATACAAAGTTTCAAATATAGATATGATAGAGCCCAGTAGGCACAGGAACTTGTACACAGTTGAGAGGCGGGACCAGAGAGCCGAAGCTCAACCCCCGCAAGCACAATTAGGTGACTACATCTTTGTTTTCTATTCGATAGGTAATTTTTTTTCCAAATTATCATCCAGTTACCCCTTGGCCGAGTCTCAAGTTTGTACATAACTGTTGTACGATAAGTGTTACTTCTTCAGGTATTACTCCATCAGGTACAGTATCACCTTACCACATGGACTGGCTGTGTCGTCCTCGTCAACACTTGTGACAAACACCTCGAGGAGGACGACCGCTGTAGTGTTGGGAGGCGAGGGAGGACGTGGTGCAGGTCCCCCCAGCCTCACCCCGTTGGTGGCCCTCAGGACTCTCCTGAAGGGAAGGTGCTGCCGTGTTGTAAGGACGTTCTCGTATTATTTTTAATGAAGTGGCCAGCTAAAAAGGTCACTGGGAACTGTCGCTGTCAGGGTAAGAGGTCTGACGGAAACATCGTGGTCTAATTTACAGGTCTTTATCCTTGGATGCGTCAGCAGGGGATACTTTACTGGGAAAGGGTTTCACTGCAATTTCTAAAGTACACAGTGGAAAGGCCTTCCCCCGGCGCTGGTGTGACCCCTCCAGTCAGTTCCCTCCAGAATAACCGCTACACTTACCATTTTGAGCGACAACTCTGCAGTGCTGCCCTTACTATGACAGTAGTCAATAATGGGAACACACGGGAGGCCAGTCTGTTGCTGAGACAACCCGTCCTCACACTAGGCTCGTTAAAGCAGCGGCCGTTCTCCTCAGACGCAGTCATCAATTTAACATACTGTGTATTAAAAATTGGTTTGTTCTCATATATAAATTAATATTAGACATAAAAATTCTATGTATAGTGAGGCGTAGCTTTAGGTTAGGCGTTTAGATCCTGTTGGCGACTATTTGTTTTTGAAGTTCGTGGGTGAAGAATGTATAGAATTGTGGTTCGAACAGAGGGCGTGAGCGAAGCACTTGTTCAGGAAGTGTTCGGACGTCATCAGTTGTGAGTCGTGTGTAAACCGCTTTTCATTCATAAACAAGGGAGGTTTGGCGGCTGGATTAACGAGCTTGGATCTATGTATGTGAGGACGGGCTGGCTTAGTAATGCAACAAGGCTCAGGTACGATCAGTGTGATAACTAAGACACAACTAAGTCAAAGGACCCTCGTTCTCCACACTCACACGATCTAAATGTATTTAATTCAAGTTGAGTCACTTCTTCACTAGGAGGCTACACTTTGCAAGGTGCCACTGAGGCTCGAACACTTGGTACAGTGATGAACGCCTTTCCAGTTTCTTTGTGTTCTGTTTTAATGACCAAAAGATTTGGTAAGGAATTGGGGAAGAAAGAAGGATGCAGAGTTGAAATTCTGGAAATTAAGGATGGGGATGGCGCGCCAGGAGGGGTAGAAAGTTCGGTGGCCTGTTCACCTTGGATTGGGCTCAGTGTTTTGCTGATTGTTGATTGTGTGGTGGTGGTGTTGGCTCTTGGGGCTTGGTGGTGAAGCGGTCTTGTTTGCTTCGATAAGGCTTAGTACCTCATCTGCCTTGAATCAGCCCGTCCTCATAAACAAAGACCCAAAGTCCATTCCATGCACCCGCCAAACCCTGTGTTTATGAAGGAAAAACGGTTTACACCAGCCCGTCCTCGATTCAAGTCCATTACATCCAGCGGTCGACCCCACAGACACCTTCATAAATTTTTACATGTTCCTTCAAAACTGGATTTTCTCAAATCTAAATTAATATAATATATTAGCACTTTGTGCATATATAGGCATAGGTTAGGTTAGGTGTTAAGGGTCTGTTGGCGATTATTTGTATTTGCAGTACGTGGGTGAAGCATTTACAGCGTTGTGGTTCGAACAAAATTCGTCAGTGAAGCACTTGTTCCGGAAGTGTTCGAACGTCAGCAGTTGTGAGTCGTGTGTAAACCGTTTTTTATTCATAAACAGCTGGGGTTTGGCGGGTGCATGGAATCACTTTCAGGTCTTTGTTTGGAGGACGGGCTGCTTTACACACGACTCACAACAGATGACGTTCGAACACTTCCGTAACAAGTGCTTCGCTGACGAATTTTGTTCGAACCACAATGCTGTAAATGCTTCACCCGCGTACTACAAATACAAATAATCGCCAACAGAACCTAAACACCTAACCTAACCAGTGCCTAAATATGCACAATATGCTAATAAATAATAATATTAATTTATATTTGAGAAAAGTTCTGTTTTAAATTGACTTTAATGTTAAAATTGATGAATGCGTCTTTGGGATCGACCGCTGGATGGAATGGACTTGATCTGAGGACGGGTTACTGACCTCCAACCCGCGTAGTTCACTCGCCAGTGCTGTACACAACACAGTCCATGAACTGTCCTCAGCTCGGTTCTCACTCAACTGACTTTAACACTTAGATGAGA
>WNGS01042707.1:47905130-47918192 GCA_020271785.1 Procambarus virginalis
TGTGCTTGCGGGGGTTGAGCTTTGGCTCTTTGGTCCCGCCTCTCAACTGTCAATCAACCGGTGATACAGATTCCTGAGCCTACGGGCTCTATCATATCTACATTGAAAACTGTGTATGGAGTCAGCCTCCACCACATCACTGCCTAATGCATTCCATCCACGTTAAATACTCTGACACTGAAAAAGTTCCTTCTAACGTCTCTGTGGCTCAGTGGGTACTCAGTTTCCACTGTGTCCCGTTGTTCGCGTCCCCCCAGTGTTGAATAGTTTGTCCTTGTCTACCCGGTCGATTCCTCTGAGGATTTTGTAGGTTGATAATATCTCCCCTTACTCTTCTGTCTTCCAGTGTCGTAAGGTGCATTTCCCGCAGCCTTCCTCGTAACTCATGCCTCTTAGTTCTGGGACTAGTCTAGTGGCATACCTTGGACTTTTTCCAGCTTCGTCTTGTGCTTGACAAGGTACGGGCTCCATGCTGGGGCGCATACTCCAGGATTGGTCTTACATATGTGGTGTACAAGATTCTGAAATGATTCCTTACACAGGTTCCTGAACGCTGTTCTGATGTTAGCCAGCCTCGCATATGCCGCAGATGTTATCCTTTTTATGTGGGCTCAGGAGACAGGTTTGGGTGTGATATCAACTCCTAGATCTTTCTCTCTGTCCGTTTCATTAAGTACTTCATCTCCTATTCTGTATCCTGTGTCTGGCCTCCTGTTTCCACTGCCTAGTTTCATTACTTTGCATTTACTCGGGTTGAACTTCAACAGCCATTTGTTGGACCATTCACTCAGTCTGTCTAGGTCGTCTTGTAGCCTCCTACTATCGTCCTCGGTTTCAATCCTCCTCATAATTTGCATCATCGGCAAACATGAGAGAAACGATCTATACCTCTGGGAGATCATTTACATATATCAGAAACAGTATAGGTCCAAGGACTGACCCCTGCGGGACTCCACTCGTAACGTCTCGCCAATCTGAGACCTCACCCTCACACTGACTCTTTGTCTCCTGTTGCTTAGGTACTCCTGTATCCAACGGAGTACCTTCCTTTCACTCCAGCCTGCATCTCCAGCTTTTTCACTAGCCTCTGTGTGGCACTGTATCAAAGGCTTTCTGACAATCCAAAAATATGCAGTCTGCCCACCCTTCTCTTTCTTGCCTTATTTGTTGCCTGGTCGTAGAATTCAAGTAACCCTGTGAGGCAGGACCTGCCATCCCTGAATCCATGTTGTGTGCTGTGTTACAAAGTTCTTTCGCTCCAGGTGCCCACTAGCTTTCTTCGCACAATCTTCTCCATCAGCTTGCATGGTATGCAGGTTAGGGACACTGGCCTGTAATTCAGTGCTCCTGTCTATCCCCTTTCTTGTATATGGACTACATTAGCTGCTTTCCAAATTTCTGGCAGTTCCCTGTTGCCAGAGATGTGTTATACACTATGGAGAGTGGTAGGCACAGTTCTTCTGCTCCTTCCTTAAGTATCCAAGGGGAGATTCCATCTGGGCCTATAGCCTTTGTCACATCCAACTCTAGTAAACACTTTCTTACTTCCCCGCTTGTAATCTCAAACTCTTCCAGTGGTTCCTGGTTAGCTATCCCCTCTCTAACTCTGGGATTTCTCCTTGCTCTAAGGTGAAGACCTCTTGGAATTTCTTATTCAGTTCCTCACACACTTCCTTGTCGTTTGTAGTGAATCCTTCTGCCCCTATCCTTAATTTCATAACCTGTTCCTTTACTGTTGTTTTTCTCCTGATGTGGCTATGCAGCAATTTAGGCTGAGTCTTTGCCTTGCTTGCGATGTCGTTTTCGTATTGTCTTTCTGCCTCTCTTCTCATCCTGACATATTCATTCCTGGCATCTGGTATCTTTCTCTGCTCTCCAGTGTCCTGTTATTCCTATAGTTTCTCCATGCCCTTTTACTTTGCTGCTTAGCTAGCCTACATCTCTGATTAAACCATGGTTTTCTCATCTTCATTTCACTGTTTTCCTTTGGACTGGGACAAACTTGTTTGCTGCTTCCTTGCACTTTTGCGTGATGTAGTCCATCATATCTTGGGCCGTCTTTCCCTGAGCTCTGTTTCCCATGCTATGTCTGTTAGGAATTTTTCTCCTCATAGTTTCCCTTTCGGTATGCTAACCTTTTGGTTTCAGTATCTCTCCTCGAGTTCAATAAACCTTCTTCAATCAGGTACTCAAACTCCAATACACTGTGGTCGCTCATCCCTACTGGGGCCTCAAAACCGATTTCTCTTATGTCAGAGTCGTTCAGGGTGAAGACCAGGTCGAGTCTCGCTGGTTCGTCATTTCCTCTCATCCTTGTGGGTTCTCTGACATGCTGGGTTAAGAAGTTTCTAGTCACCACCTCCAATAGTTTGGCTCTCCACGTATCCTCGCCGCCATGCGGTTCCTTGTTCTCCCAATCAATCCTTCCGTGATTGAAGTCCCCCATGATGAGCAGGTGGGATCTATTTCTACAGGCAGCAGAGGCTGCCCTCTCAATTATAGTGTTAACTGCCATGTTGTTGTTTCATACTCTTGACTGGGTCTTCTGTCATTTGGTGGAGGGTTATATTATACTGCTACTACTATCCTTGGTCCTCCCATTGTCATGGTGCCTGCTATGTAGTCTCTGAAACCCTCACAGCCGGGATAGCCATCTCCTTAAAACTCCATTCCTTTCTATGAGTAGGGCCACTCCGCCTCCTCCCTACCTTCCCTCTCTTTCCTTATTACTGTGTACTCCTGGGGAAACACAGCATTCGTTATGATTCCAGAGAGTTTTGTCTCAGTGAGTCCGATTACATCTGGGTTCACTTCTTGTGTTCTTTCCCTTAGTTCACTTGTCTTGCTTGTGATCCATCTATGTTCGAGTACATTACCCTGAAACTGACTCTCTTCTGCTTCTCCTCTGGGGGGGACCTGTGGGGTCTGGGGTGAGCGGGAGCTTGGAGGATCTGGTATTGGGAGACTGGTGGAGGAGGAAGGGCTTGGGGGGGTGTAGGGGGAGGGGAGGGAAGGGAGGTGGGTGAGAGGGGGAGGGTAGGGGGGGTGGGGAAAGGGGGGAGGGTTGGGGGGGTGGGTGAGAGGGGGAGGGTTGAGGGGGGTGTGAGAGGAGAAGGTTGGGGGGGATGGGGGGAAGGGGGGTTGGGAGGGCAGTAAAGGGGGGTGGGCATGGGGAAAAGGGAAGGTGAGGGGGTGAGGAAGAGGGGAGGGTATTGGGGAGTGTGGGAGAGGGGAAGGCTTAGGTGGGTGGGGGGGAGTGGGGGGTTAGGGGGGCAGGGGAGAACGGAGGGCTTGTGGGTGGGAGAGACTGGAGGCATGTGGAGAAGGGAGGGCTTGGGGGATGGGGGAGAAGGGTGGTCCTGGGGGGGGGGGGGAGTGGGAGGAGGGGAGAGTGGGAGGGGGGGGGGAGTGGGAGGAGGGGGGTGGGTGGGGGGGAGGGTGCCTTAGGTGGGTACTTAGTGGGGGCTGACAGGGGTTGGGGCAGTAGGGTGTCTGTTGGGTAGAATGTGGGGGTGGTGTCGCACTCCCTGTGGCTAGTGCACTGTTTGAGGAGGGTTCCCCACTCCCCTCTGGGATGTGTGGATCGGGGTTGTGGCTCCCTGATTCCTTTCCTTGCGTCTGCTGCTGCTTTCTCTCTTCCCTTGTCATATCCCTCTGTAGGAATACTTTTTTGAACTTCTCTACATTTGCTAGACAGCACTTCCTTCTAACAGTTCCTCTTTCGTGTTTTCGCTCATGAATACCACCTTTATCATTCGGTCTCTGTCCTTGTTGTACTTTCCAAGCCTGAAAACCTTTTCAACATTTTGTACAGTTCCCTCCAGCTTACCTCTTTAAGGATCTCTTAACTATTTTTTGTCCTTGTCTCTCCGCTCCTTTGGCCTGGCCCCTGTTTGCTCTTTAATGCCAGCCATACTACTGCTCTTTTTCTCTCTATCAGCCGGCTAGTACATCTAGCTGCTTCCTGAGAGGAGCCAATTCCATGGCAATTCCTTGTGTGTGCATGTGTGTGTGTGTGCGTGTGTGTGTGTGTGTGTGTGTGTGTGGTGTGTGTTGTGGTGTGTGTGTTGTGTGTGGTGTGTGTGTGTGTGTGTGTGTGTGTGTGTGTGCGTGTGTGTGTGTGTGTGTGTGTGTGTGTGTGTGGTGTGTGTGTGTGTGTGTGTGTGTGTGTGTGTGCACCCTTCCACTTCCCTCTCACAACTCGCTTATCCTCAGCACCACTGCGTCCATCCCTTCCCTGGTGGGGCGGGCACCCCAGCCACCTCACACATATTCATGAGTTCTTCCCAATTTACATAGTAAAAGCAGTCAGGGAGCTGCTGCTGCTGCTGCTGCTGCTCGGGCTGGTGTTAACGCTCTCTGTTGCTCTTCTGCTGTTTCTTGTGCTGCTCCTGCTGCTGCTGCTGCTCTGTCTGGTTGTGGAGGTGATGTCTCTTGTGATGGTGCTGTCTTTAGTGGGGGTGGTGGTCGTTTAAAGTGGTGCTCGCTATAAATAGGTGAGATTGCACCCTTGCCAGCCAGTATCCACCGTTGTTTGTGTGAGCTGGCAAGGGTTGCCAGCCCTTGACCTTCCCCTCCTGCTCGCTTTGTTGATACTATACCCCATTGAGCCGGTGCCCTGGTCTCTATCTAGGAGCAGGCTGATAACGTTACTGTCTGGAGCAGGCGGTGGCGCAACGGGCACTCTGGTGGTGGTGCAAGTAGCAGCCTAAGGAGGCAGCATTGTTGTGGTTCTGGCCATGGAAGCTATGGCTGCAATGTTTTGTTGCAATAGGCCTCGCAGCCACGGCTGCGAGGCCTCCGTAGACATAATACACGATAGCTCTGTTCAAACAAAGGTCCGGGTTTCTCTAAACTCGTGCCACAAACTATGTCGTGCTGGGCGCGACTCTACTACCTCTTATGGTAATCGTAACTTGTAATAATAACTAGTTATTGGGTAATTAGCAACTTGGTGCGCCTCATTACTTGTGAGGACGGGGACCAACTCTGGTCCGTGTTGCCTGGTAATTACACGTATGTTACCTGGTATTTACAGGTATGTTGACTGGTAATTGGAGGTGTGGTACCGCTAAGGGTGAAAGCCTCCCAGCTGCGGTTGGGTCTAGCTCCTGGCCAGGTTGTAACAGCCGCGGGAAGGTGAGTCGTTGTCTCCATATTGTTGTTACATGTTGGTGCTGATTGTTGTGAGGGTGATGGTGATTATGAGGTGATGGTGATTAGGAGGTACAGTGTGATGGTATTAACATGGGGGTACAGTTGGCTGTAGCCAAGGAAGATGAGTGATAGCCATCTTTGCAATTGGGCCTATTTTGGATATTTTGTCATGCCTCTTCACACTTGAATAATTATTCAAGTGGACAGATAAAAGAGCCCCCCCCCCCACACAATGACAAAGATTAAGCAAGAAAGAGAAGGATGGGCGGACTGCATTTTTTGGACTGTCGGAAAACCTTTGACACAGTACCCCATAAAAGGCTGATGCATAAGCTGGAGAAACAGGCAGGAGTAACTGGTAGGGCGCTCCAGTGGATAAGGGAATACCTAAGCAATAGGAAGCAGAGAGTTAAAGTGAGAGTTGAGACCCCAGATTGGCGTGAAGTCACCAGTGGAGTCCCACAGGGCTCTGTACTCAGACCTATCCTGTTTCCGATATACGTAAGTGATCTCCCAGAGGGTATAGACTCATTCCTCTCAATGTTTGCTGACGGCGCCAAAATTATGAGAAGGATTAAAACAGAGGAGGACAGCTTGAGGCTTCAAGAAGACCTGGACAAGCTGCAGGAATGGTCGAACAAATGGTTGTTAGAGTTTAACCCAAGCAAATGTAATGTAATGAAGATAGGTGTAGGGAGCAGGAGACCAGATACAAAATATCATTTTGGGAGATGAAATACTTATAGAATCAGAGAGAGAGAAAGACCTGGGGGTTGATATCACGCCAGACCTGTCCCTTGAAGCTCATATCAAGAGGATAACATCAGCGACATATGCCAGGTTGGCTAACATAAGAACGGCCTTTAGAAACCTGTGTAAGGAATCTTTCAGAACATTATATACCACATATGTCAGATCAATCCTAGAGTATGCGGCTCCAGCATGAAGTCCATATCTAGTCAAGCATAAGACTAAACTGGAAAAGGTTCAAAGGTTTGCCACCAGACTAGTACCCGAATTGAGGGGTATGAGCTACGAGGAGAGACTACGGGAATTAAACCTCACGTCACTGCGAGACAGGAGAGTTAGAGGGGACATGACCACATATAAGATTCTCAGAGGAATTGACAGGGTAGATAAGGACAGACTATTTAACACAAGGGACACACGCACTATGGGACACAGGTGGAAATTGAGTGCCCAAATGAGCCACAGAGATATTAGAAAGTCCATTGCAAGTGCTGTATAGTTATACTGGCTTAGTAATTGCTTATAATTATATTTCCTGTTGATAGGGCATAATATTCTACGGAGACATTCTAAATATTTACCTATATTTAGGGCCACTAACACTTTAGTGGCCTCGACGAGGACAGGCTTCTTGTCCTCGTCGAGGCTTGTCAAAGATCCCGACATTTGTCCTTATGGTTTTTGAAGCTGGAATTTATAATTCAGCAGTGTTTTGCCGTGAACGGCTTCGGCGGGTAGGCGGTTCCATGGGTTTATAACCTTATGGGTAAAAAAATAAAAAGTTTTCTGTCCTACTTTGTGGCTTGTTGAGCTGAAGCTAGTCACGTGTGAAGCGTCATCGACTCACCTATTTCCAGTCCAGTGGTGTGAGTGGTGTCAGAGGTGTCGGTGGTGTCGGTGGTGTCAGTGGTGTGAATGGTGGGTGTTTTAGAGCAGTGGTGAGATAGGTGGGGTCACAATGGGCCTCTTCATTCCCTTGTCCAATTACTGTCACTTTACTGGTGGGAGCGCATCCTGCCACCCTCCTACTGTTGTCTGCCTTGAACTCTGTCAGTTTGTTGTGTTGTGCTGTGTTCAGGTGTGTGTGGTGAGGGCATGTTGCCAGCTGCTGTGTTGTGCTGTGTTCAGGTATGTGGTGAGGGAATGTTGCCAGCTGCTGTGTTGTGCTGTGTTCAGGTGTGTGGTGCTGTGCCCAGGTGTGTGGTGAGGGAATGTTGCCTGCTGCTGTGTTCATGTCGCCGCGCGGTGAGGTTAGTGATGCCTGCTGCTGTGTTCATGTCGCCGCGCGGTGAGGTTAGTGATGCCTGCTGTTGTGTGGTGGCAGAGTGGTGAGGGGAGATAATGTGTGGGAACTAGGAGTGGTTGGTGGTGACACGGAGAGAAGTGACGGAACAGTGTCCGTGTGGCGCGGGTTCCTGGTGGTGGAGGGTAGGTGAAGGAAGGGGTGGTGGAGGGTAGGTGAAGGAAGGGGTGGTGGAGGGTAGGTGAAGGAAGGGGTGGTGGAGGGTAGGTGAAGGAAGGGGGTGGTGGAGGGTAGATGAAGGAAGGGGTGGTCGAGGGTAGGTGAAGGAAGGGGATGAAGGAAGGGGAGGCAGCAAGGTGGTCGTCTAGGTTACCGGGCTTCCTCAGACGGGGTAAGAGGCAGCAGTGACAACCACTTACGCTCGACATAGCTGCACCTGGATTGTACCTGCAGTGTGTTCTGGGAGTTCTTCTGCCTTAGCCCGGCCTGAGGCCAGGCTAGACTTGTGATAACTTGATCCAACAGCCTGTTGCGTGGAGCGACCCGCCGGCCCACATATCCACAACAATCAGGTTGGTTCGGCACAAATTTTTCAAATTGTTTCTTGTTCCGGCAATAGTTCTAATGCCTATAGGAGAGTATTGAACAGCTGAAGATGTTCAGACAGTGCTCTCTGATTGTGCCTAAGGCACCTCTACTCCTCACTGGTTCGATTCTGCATTTCCTTCCGTATATTTCGTTCCTGTATGTTGTTATTTTGCTGTGCAAAATTGGGACGTGGCCCTCCAGTATCTTCCATGTATAGATTATGTGGTATCCCTCTCGTCTCCTTTCCAGAGAGTATATTTTAAGAGCATTGAGACGGTCACTAATTTAGGTGCTCTATCGTGTAGATGCGTGCCGTATATATTATTTGTACTTCAAAAAGTGATCTTGCTCTGAAAGGGAAGGTGAGTACTGAGCAGTATTCAAGACGGGACAACACCAGTGATTTGAATAGCATGAGTACTGCTGTAGGACCCCAGCATAATCAGTTTCCCTGGCTGACGCTATGTTTGTTCGGCTATGTTCACTAAATGTCAGGTCGCCCTAGCCACCACATAACCGTTGCTACCACCCGGACTCTCATTCACCCGAAATCAATATAAATCACACCACCACAGTGTGTGGTAGGTGGAGACGGCCACCACACTCAAGGTGGTCCGTCAGAGTACTGGACCGGACACCTGTGGACCAGCACAGCTGGAACATTGCCCCGGACGACCAGTCCTCTGTGTGTGTACTCGGGTGTTGCACGTGTTGGCAGACTTTACTTTTAGATTACCATAAGTGGCAGCCCGCGCAGTGAAGCCTGCCTGATCCATCCGTCACCACAACAGCGGACAACACGAACAGGTCTATTAGAATGGCATCTGCAATCATGCAGACTATTTAACTAAACGTCAGGGAAGCAACTTGCATACCCCCTACATCACTACGTATATGATCTTGAGGTTATCTTGAGATGATTTCGGGGCTTTTAGTGTCCCCGCGGCCCGTCCTCGACCAGGCCTGCACCCCCAGGAAGCAGCCCGTGACAGCTGACTAACACCCAGGTACCTATTTTACTGCTAGGTAACAGAGGCATAGGGTGAAAGAAACTCTGCCCATTGTTTCTCGCCGGCGCCTGGGATCGAACCCAGGACCACAGGATCACAAGTCCAACGTGCTGTCCGCACCGACCGACCGGCTCCCTAGAATGGAATGTTAATTAACATATTTACAGGTATCTCTACTGCGGTGACCCGTCAACTGTCTATGTACTGTACTTGAAAATGATATACAACAAGAAAGCCAAATATTCAGACTTTATCAACTGTGACGAAGATGAGTGTCACCTTCACACACGCCGCTGGCTACTGTGTGTGTGTGTGTCGCCGTGTGCATGGTAGCCGCCTGAAAGCTGTTTTTGAAATTGAAATTGAAATAAGTTTACTGAGGTAAAATACACACAAAGGGATGAGGCAGCTCAAGCTATTCTCACCCCGTTCAGTACAACGTGTTCATACATATATAGACACACATCACAAACAATAAACATATTACCGAACATTCTGAGAGATAAACATATACATTTCCTCCAAAAGCTGTTTGTAACTACGTAACCACAAATATAAATTATTTACCTTTAAGATCCGTCATCCAATTACATTGTCCTTCGCGTATGTGACTGGAACCTCGTTCCATATCCGACAGGTATGAGGGTCCAGTATAAAGTAAACTAACGTGGGCATATTGATCTGCCTGGTGAATAAGCAAATCAAAGAACACGCTCTTGCCTTTGCCAAAGCAACTCTGCTTAACCGAGAAGCTAAAGTCAAATTCCAAGGAAAAACATTGACCTCAAAGAGGCTACAAAAAAGGACTCCGAAGGGAGGAATACTAAGCCCCTTCCTCTTCAACTGTCTCATGGAACAATTCATGAAGCTCAAGTTACCAGGAGCCAGTTAACTATGCAGACGACTTTGTGGTCATCATCAATGTCAAAGGCGCCAGGAACCATGCACAACATGCTTAAATATCATCAGCAGGGAAGCGGAACACATAGCAGGGAAAATAAACAGCAATAAAACCAAAACAATGGCCGTTAAAATGAGAACTCAAGACATCAGACTGGCAATACAAGGACATGAAATTGAGTGGGTTACCTCTTTTCAATACCTTAGAGTCTTAATAGACAACCGGTTGAAATTCACTCAAGAAATTGAATATCTTCGGCAACGTTGTAAAGTCAGAAACTCAGCTTTGCGCTCCCTGACAAGTTTTAGAGAGGGCGCATCTCTTCCAGTACTCAAAATGTACTACGTTCAAACAGGTCACTCGCTGACTATGCTGCTCCTGCTCTTACATCCCTCAGTGATAACCAATGGGAGAAACTGAAAGTGTCTCAAAATGATGCTCTGAGAACAATGCTGGGAGCACCTATATGGACCCGTCGAGAGAATCTAAGAATGGAAACCAACTTACCCGCCTTAGACAACAGGATCAAACAAAGAACAGCCACCATAACAGCAACACTTGTTGGAACCACCGCCAGACTGGCAATCAAAGATGACATACACAGATCGCTTTACAGAAACCTTCAATATAGAACAAGTGAATTGACGGATAATTTGGTCAAGATTCCAGAGAAAGTGGACTTAAAATGGACCATTAAAAACAAAGAAGATTGACCAGATCAACACTTTCAACAGCCTACACCATGGAAAGAATCGAGTCTAAAGATAATCATTGAAGGATTACCAGTTAAAAAATCAGTATGTGACTCGCAGAGGCTCGAAACAGTCATAGAACAACAAATGGAAACCATCTCAAGACATAGTTGTCTGGACCTACAACGACTCACATCTTCACAGACGGATCAGTTGATCAAGAAAAAGGTTCTGCTGGGGCAGCAGTTTACACTAACAACCATGAAGCTTACTGGAGCGTGAATAGTGGGTGCTCAACATTACAGACAGAATTATATGCCCTGAAGGACGCCATAAACTATACAATTGAGAATAATTTACTTGATGTCATCATTCATAACGACTCTAAATCTTCGCTCCAGGCATTAGTATCCAGTCAGCACAGAGATAATATACAACTCCTCACAGAAATCCAACATTTAGGAAAAGAAGCCCATAATCTAGGACTGTCAATCACCCTAAATTGGATACCAAGTCACATTGGCATAGATGGTAATGAAAAGGCAGACTCACTAGCAAAAACTGTCACTGCTCTACCTGTTGTACAGGTTCAAATACCTCCAAGTTTTTCACAGATTAAGGAGCAAATAAAGAACAAGCCACTGGGTACTACTATTTCAAGCCTGACAAAAAGATACCCAGAGACATTACAGTAGCCATACACAGACTCAGACTTGGTTACAAGTGCTGTTGGGAGGTAATAAACCTAATTGTTAAAGAGTGCCACATCTGTGGAACAGAAGCAGAGGCGCCACTATTGCACTACTTACTGGAATGTGAAGCTACTGAAGCCCTGCGCATCAAACTCAACATTAATCCAACGACAGCAGCTGCATTAGATGCACATTCCACAGCGACTACAATGATTAGAAAAGCCGTTGAAGAATAGGACTCACTAGTGAACATTCTGCACCTACATCCGCCACCAAGATATTGTTATTAAAACAAGACTAAAACCAGTGCACTGAAACAGAAGCGAAAAAAGAAATAGGGAAAAGGAAGGAAACCCCACCTCCATTTAAAACTGGGACCCAAATATCACAATAACAAGGTTATCGCGAATAACCGAACGAATAACTGAACTCAATTACGGGCTCACCATAGCCCGTGCTACATGGACATTTCGTTTTGAGTAGCTAAATCTAAAACAACAACAACAACAACAACGGGATATCCATCGTGAGGTGGGACCGAGGTAATGGTGAGGTGGAGAGGGGAGGGGGGCCTTGGGGAAGGACGGGGGGGGGGGGATTAATCTCTTGTCAGGAGATGCTGACGTGACAACATCAGTCATCTGTCGATTGCATCACCTCTCAAGTTTCTTCTCCCTCTTCCTTCTCACCCTCTCCCTCTATCTTATCTCCTTCCTTTCTCAGACCTCTTCCGTCCCTTTAAACTCTATGCGTCTCCATGCACCTCATCCTCTCCCCTTCCCTATTACCAGACCATATCAAGCACTGACACCAACTGATACAAGTAAAACTCTGCTTTAAAATATGATGCATCATACTAGATTTAAATTTGGGTTGAATTAACTGAGATAAAAATCCAGTGTGTCAGTGGACCTTCGCTGGAAAATAATAATGTAGGTACTGCTCGTGAAGTGAGTACTGACAGTGTTCATGTAGACTTATGAGGTAAAATAGGCATCGTTGTTCATAATAAAATATATCAATTTAAAATGTAATGAATACATTACAGCCTAACTCATAATTGTCATGAGAGTGTCTCAGATATTCAGGAAAAAGTTGTACTGGTGTGAGGGGCTATTTTAAAGGCTAGTAAGCTGGGCTAGTAGACTAGTATGAGAGAGCTTGATCCTCCCGTAGTGGCTGGGTAAGCTTAGCAGTCATCACACACCACTAAGCTCAATATTGACACTTAGTGGTTACAGAGGACCTTAAAGTTTCACACACTGATTAGATAAAGGTTCTGTAGCATGGTGGTCAATGTCCTTGGCTCATACCAGAGGGAGCGGCATTCAGTTCCCGGCCACGACAGAAACAGTTGGGATAAGTTTCCTTTCACCTGATGCGTCTGTTCACCAAAAAGTAACTAGGTACCCGGGAGTTAGGTCATTGTTGTGGGTTGCATTCCGTAGGCCAATAGAAGGCTTAAGAGGAACTTCACTTTATTGGGAACGACGCCTTTCCTAACCTTAAGCGACACTGTGACACCCTTACCTAAAGTGACCCCCCTCATCCCTGACCCCCCCTTCTCACTCCCTCGTCCCTGACCCCCACCCTCCCCACCACCCCCTCGTCCCTGACCCCCACCCTCCCCACCACCCCCTCGTCCCTGACCCCCACCCTCCCCACCACCCCCTCGTCCCTGACCCCCACCCTCCCCACCACCCCCTCGTCCCTGACCCCCACCCTCCCCACCACCACCCCCTCGTGCCTGACCCCCACCCTCCCCACCACCCCCTCGTCCCTGACCCCCACCCTCCCCACCACCCCCTCGTCCCTGACCCCCACCCTCCCCACCACCCCCCCCTCGTCCCTGACCCCCACCCTCCCACCACCCCCTCGTCCCTGACCCCCACCCTCCCCACCACCCCCTCGTGCCTGACCCCCACCCTCCCCACCACCCCCTCGTCCATCCAAAACAAAGAGAAAACTTGCGTAGGTATGTTCGTGTGGATTCTACCCAACCAATGAATTGGTTGAGTTTGAAAATTAG